>CACVCL010020208.1:0-88128 GCA_902729485.2 Mus minutoides | reverse complement strand
GAAGGATTAATGCATCTGCACGAGTGGTAGTTGGGAGGAGAGGAGGGAAGAGAAACTGTGGTAGGGTTGTAATATATAAGAAAATAAATTCTTGAAATAAAAAAAAAAAAAGGAGCAGTCCTTTAACGGGAATATTTGCAAAATTGGCAGCTTCCCATGATGCAGTGGGAAATTTGTGTAATGTGATCTTCATGGAGCCATGGAAAGGAACAGAGCAATGTTAACTTAAATTTGATATCTTATAATAATATCTTTAGTAAAACCTTTGAAAGTTATTATCAGGCAAAGGAAAGTATAAATAATTTGAAGCCTAAAGACCTGCTTTAAAGAAAATATAAAAATGAGTTCTTAAAACCAGATCCTTCTAGTATGCTTAGAAGTTCAAGAATAAATTAATTAAACTAGTAAAAATTATGGATATATATGATAAAATATTGATCTGCACAACAATAGTATTAATGTTTTGAAGTCATATAAATATGTAAATGCATTTATTGGTGTCTGCAAATGTGTGTGTCAAATATGCATAAGATGAGAAGAGAGAGGGAGTTAAGACTTTCTAAGATGGTTTTATTTTTAGGAGGTCGAATAATTGTTCATTTATGTTTTATTTAATAGCTTACAAATGTGTGTCACAATCTTCAAAGTATCTACTAAAATATTACTCATAATTGTATGGACCAAAGTGGGAAACAGAATTATAAAAAACACAGACCAGCTGCTGGATAAGAAAAGAAAGTAATATGGTAAGCCTAAAAGAATTAAAATTATATTAAATGTTAGCTACTTGTTTACTAAAATGTAAAGACTGTACAGTAATTAACCTCCAAGATGTCCACTTTCAAATCTTGCCTTCTGGCATGTGTAATTCCTCTTTCTGGGCATGAGTCAATGTGATTATTTGCATCTAAGCCCACAAAGACTCTCTTACCTCCCACTAATAAAATAGACCTAGCCATTCCGTGGCCTCCTACTGTATTCATTCTTCATAAGCTCAGAGTACAAAACCCCAAATGAGTTTTCATGCAGTTGTGGTAGGGAAAATACACCTTTGTGTTTGAACAACAATGTGTTCACCTTTGTATGTGAACTTGAGAAACCAAGATAGTGTATTTTCCCTAATGGTAGGACAGGCGCTGGCTAACTGCTGTGTTAGCCTTCTATTGCTATGCAACAAATTACTACACAGTGCCTGCTTTAAGAAATTGTTTCAGTCTGCACTGCTAGGACAGAATAGTATATACATTGCTGGCTTATAAGCAGCAGAAATTTGTTTCTCACAGTTCTGGAAGAACGGAAACTCAAGTCAATGTGCTGGCAGTGCCAGTGCCTGGTGAGGGCTCATTTCTCTTGGATGCTTCTTTCTCGCTGTGTCACCACATGGCAGAGAGATCTGGTTCTCTGTGAGGGTATCAGTCTGTTTTTTGCCTGTTTGTTGATTTGTCTGTCAACTCGCTTCTTTTGTGGTACAGGAATCAAATACAGGGTTTCACATACACTAGAAAAGTTATAAATTATATCTTCACATCTGGGATCTTTTTTAATAAGGACATAAATCTCATTCATATAGGCTCTTCTTTCACTATAGAGTATCTTACAAAGGCCTAATTCATTTAATTATATCATGAGTTCTGCTTTTAACCTTTAAGTAGAGGAAAAATTTAAATATTCAATCCAAAGCAATAACATAAGTTTATTATCTTACCAAAGAACTGGCATATAACCTAACAGGATTTTTTTTGAACTTTTTATTCTTTTTTTAAAAATTTTTATTAGATATTTTCTTCATTTACATTTCAAATGCTATCCCCTGAAAGTTCTCTATATCCTCCCCCATCCTCCGCCCAACTCCCCTACCCACCCACTCCCACATCTTGGCCCTGGCGTTCCCCTGTACTGGGGAATATAAGGTTTGCATGACCAAGCAGCCGATGAAGTCAAGATGTAGACCAAGGTCTGATGGCACAATTAGAATACCTATATGGAGTAAAATCATTTCTTAGAAGCTTCATGACCGTGGAACTTATTTATGTTGGCTCTTCAGTAGGTTTAAAACTCAACATAGAGCCAATAAATTTTGAATGCTATATTTTCATATTACATTACACCAGTGGGTTGAATGAGCTCCAAGATTATCAGGAATTCATTAGATTTATATGACCAGCTCTCTGAACATGGTGCTGAACTGCTAACCTAAAGAGTAATTGTTTAGTATCACTATGTTCTAATCAGCACCTCTATTTATTCTACACCATTAGGAAAGAATAGGAATAGGAAAAGTGGATTGCATCTTGTATAATGCCATACACAATGAGAATATCTTCATCTTTTCTATTGTATTTTTTCAGAAGCATTCAAAATATCAACAAAACAAATGCATTATTTTCACAATCACAGAGTGGCATTCCATTAACAGAACAACTATTTTCATATATGCTGCACCAGAGAAAATGCAGTTAAAACACATAAACAACTCATATTTTACATATTACTAATTTTTGCTGTGCACCAAGAAGAACATACATTAAATTTTTGTGTCAATTCACAAATCTAAATACTGTGCCAGGCAAAGTTATTAGCTATTGACAATTTCAACAGATTTTTATGTTCTTGTTGTTGTTGATGATGTTGTTGTTGTTGTTTTAGCTTCCTTTTTTCTGTTTTCTAAAGAGAGAGTAAAGAGGAGTGTGTATTAGATAGGTATAGAGTTGGAGACGAACTGGAATGAGATGAGGGCAAAGAAGCTGCCATCACATGAATTTTCATTAAAAAAAAAAATACCACCAGATCAGGATTATATACAAATCCATTCAGGAATGTGTGAAATATACAAAAAAAAAAAAAATAGACACTGTATATTTTACAACAATATTACAAAGGCTTATATTTCCCTATTTTTTCTTTAAGAGGCGTGTCCTATGTACAAGGGTGTTAAATATTTTACATACAAAACAAAACAAAACACCCTTCTAGAACTGAATTATCACTATCATCTTTATCACCTCCCGCCACAATTTTCCCAATTCTTTCACCATCTCTATCTCCCCCTTCTTCTCATCCTCTTCACCATCTTTACCTCTTTCTTATTCCTTCTTTTTCATGCTCTGTTCAACCTTGATTACCCTACCCCTATTTCCTGCATTAGATTTTCCAGTAAAGGCAGCAGTATCCTTTTGTGTTTTCCTTGTGCTTAGCAGCCTTCTCTTCATAAGATTCTTTGCCCTCTGCAACAGTGTGGCTCCAGTGCTATTTTCAGACCCATACACATCAGCAGTGGATGGGCAAGATGTTCTCTTTTGATTTGGGGGCAGTAATCCAAACACAAAGAATGAAACTTATTTTCCTTTGGGAAGGAATATAGATTTTCATGTCTCCTTCATAATCAGCCATGCCTGGTTTTGCTGTCTTCAATTTTTCTTTAAAAAAAAAAAACATAAACAAAAAGAATATGTTTTTCCATCTCTGAGCACTTCTGAGAAGTTGACTGAAGTGTTTGGTATCTTCATGTTCTCTTACAAGTTTGCACAAATACTGCATATTGTACCATTGTGCCCCTTGGCTTCTTAGAATCTCCGTTACCAAGGCAGGTTCAGTTGATTTTTCTCAGTAAGGTACAGTCACCTAGTGCCCATCTAGGTCTCCAAATTCACTCATCTTGATCTAGAGAATCATTTATTCCTAGTCATATGAAATTGTCTTTATGATTAGAGCAAATAGAGTCAGTCTTAGGTTTAAGATTCTTAAGGATCTTAACTTGGGCAGTATAAACTGGAAGTGAAAGTAGGATTGGGATTTGAAAGTACTCCCAGAGGCCAGTGAAGAGACTGTGATGAGAAGTACACCCACTGAACTCAATTAGGTCTGAGCAGAACTGTAATTCACTTGGGAGAACAGCATCAACTGGGAATCAGAATTAGCCTTGCTTCTGTCAGGGATGATTTAACTTGATCCTACTGGAAGGCAGGAACTCTATGAATCCTTTTTAGTGCTTTGTCTAAGATCTAAAAGGTGAGAACAATTAAAAAAAAAAACATTTTTCCTGTGTGACATGAAAGAATTTTCTTTTGTATAGATAAAATAAATTACTGACCTACTTTAAATACTTAGTGATTGCCAAGGTAGTATTAATAAGCTGGGATTATCTGAAAAGTCAGTTGCCCAGAAATTAATTTCTTAATCTTATTTTGTATGAAGGTTAAGTTTTTCTAATGAACGTATCTATTTCATTTGTACCAGGAGCCATCGGTCCCTCCATGTGTAATTTTTGCTTGGTGGTCTAGTCTTTGGGAGCTCTTAGTGGTCTAGTTAATTGATACTGTTGTTCTTCCTATGGGGTTGCAATTGCCTTCAGCTCCCTTTTCTTTCTTGATGTAATGTCAGTTTTATTTTTTTAGATAAATTGAAGAATATAAACATGAAGTATAAATTCATATAAATTTAAACCTACCTACTTCAAAGACCACCATAGTAATTTGACTGTATAACCTTTGTTTTTCTACACACACACACACACACACACACACACACACACACACACACACACACACACACACACACACACACACACACACACACACACACACAAACACACAGTAAATGTTAGTCATTTTATAGGACTTATTCTATATTTTTTGTCTCAACCAATAGTTTATTGAAACTATATTGTCATATCAGTAATGCAATTCTACCACAATTATTTTAATTGTTGCATAATTTTATGCTGAAGGTTGTTAATAAGTACTAATTATTTTATTTTCAATATTTATAGATTGTTAATAATTCACCATACAAATCATAATATTTTAATAAATCAAATACTGACACATAAAAACTGCATTTTTTTTCTTCCCTTCTTTTCTTCCTTATTTCTTTTTTTGGTTACTATTTTTGAGACAGGGACTCACTATGTATCCCTGGATGGACTGGAACTTTCTGTTTAAACCTGTCTAGTCACTACCTAAGTCAAAGACAATCATTTGCCCCTGTCTCTCAAGTAATGGGAATAAATGTATATACTATTACACCTGGCTAAAAAAAACAAAAACAAAAAAACAAACAGACAAAAAAACCCATGGTTTTATTTAATTTACTGTATTTGACACACAATGTTATTTTTCTTTTTTTTTAATTAGGTATTTATTTCATTTACATTTCAAATGCTATCCCGAAAGTCCCCTATACACTCACCTACCCACCCACTCCCACTTCTAGGCCCTGGTGTTTAGCCTGTACTGGGGCATATAAAGTTTGCAAGACCAAGGGGACTCTCTTCCCAATGATGACCAACTAGGCCATCTTCTGCTACATATGCAGCTAGAGACACAAGCTCTGGGGGTACTGGTTGGTTCATATTGTTGTTCCAACTATAGGGTTGCAGACCCCTTCAGCTCCTTGGGTACTTTCTCTAGCTCTTCCATTGGGGATCCTGTATTCCATCCAATAGCTGACTGTAACAATCCACTTCTGTGTTTGCCAGACACTGGCATAGCAGCACAAGAGAGAGCTATATCAGGGTCATTTCAGCAAAATCTTGCTGGCATATGCAATAATGTCTGCATTTGGTGGCTGATTATGAGATGAACCCCCGGGTGGACAGTCTCTGGATGGTCCATCCTTTCATCACAGCTCTGAACTTTATCTCTATAACTCCTTCCATGGGTGTTTTGTTCCCAAATATAATAAGAAACAAAGTGTCCACACTTTGGTCTTGTTCTTCTTGAGTTTCATGTGTTTTGAAAATTGTATCTTCTTATTCTAAGTTTCTGGGCTAATATCCACTTATCAGTGAGTGCATATCATGTAAGATCTTTTGTGATTGGGTTACCTCACTCAGGATGATACCCTCCAGATCCATTTATTTGCCTAGGAATTTTTTTTAGATATTTTATTAATTTACATTTCAAATGCCATACCTAAAGTTCCCTCTACCCCCCCCCCCGCCCTGCTCCCCAACACACCCACTCTGACTTCTTAGTCCTGACTTACCCATGTATTGGGGCATATGAAGTTTACAATACCAAGAGGCCTCTCTTCCCAATGATGGCCGACTAGGCCATTTTCTGCTACATATGCAGCTAGAGACACGAGCTCTGGGGGTTCTGGTTAGTTCATATTGTTGTTCCTCTTATAGGGGTGCAGACCACTTCAGCCTCTAGAGTACTTTCTCTAGCTTCTCCATTGGGGGGTCCTGTGTTCCATCTTATAGGTGACTGTGAGGACTCACTTCTGTATTTGCCAGGCACTGACCTAGCCTCATACAAGACAGTTATATCAGGGTCCCTTCAGCATATTCTTGCTGTCCTATGCATTAGTGTCTGAGTTGGTGACTGATTATGGGATGGATCCCCGGGTGGGGTAGTGTCTGGATAGTCCATCATTTCACATTAGCTCCAAACGTTGTCTCTGTAACTCCTTTCATGGGTATTTTGTTCCCTATTCTAAGGAGGAATGAAATATCCACACACTGGTCTTCCTTCTTGATTTTCATGTGTTTTGCAAATTGTATCTTGGGTATTCTAAGTTTCTGAGCTAATATCCACTTATCAGTGAGTGAATATCTAATGACATCTTTTGTGATTGGGTTACCTCACTAAGGATTATATCCTCTAGATACATCCATTTGCCCAAAAGAATTTCAGAAATTCATTGTTTTTAATAGCAGAGTAGTACTCCATTGTGTAAATGTACCACATTTTCTTATCCATTCCTCTGTTGAGGGACATCTGGGTTCTTTCCTGCTTCTGGCTATTATAAATAAGGCTGCTATAAACATAGTGGAACATGTGTTCTTATTACCAGTTGAAACATCTGGATATATGCCCAGGAGAGGTATTGCTGGATCCTCCAGTAGTACTATGTCCAAATTTCTGAGGAACTGCCAGACTGACTTTCAGAGTGGTTGTACAAGCTTGCAATCCCACCAGCAATAGAGGAGCGTTCCTCATTCTCCACATCCTCACCAGCATCTGCTGTCACCTGAATTTTTGATCTTAGCCATTCTGACTGGTGTGATGTGGAATCTCAATGTTGTTTTGATTTGCATTACCCGGATGATTAAGGATGTTGAATATTTTTTCAGGTGTTTCTCAACCATTCGGTATTCCTCAGTTGAGAATTCTTTGTTTAGCCCTTTACCACATTTTTAATGGGGTTATTCATTTCTCTGGAGTGGAGCATCTTGAGCTCTTTGTAGATATTGGATATTAGTCCCCTATCAGATTTAGGATTGTTAAAAATCCTTTCCCAATCTGGTGGTGGTCATTTTGTCTTCTTGACAGTGTCTTTTGCCTTACAGAAGCTTCACAATTTTATAAGGTCCCATTTGTTAATTTTTGATTTTACAGCAGAAGCCATTGCTGTTTTGCTTAGGATTTTTTCTCCTGTGCCCATATCTTCGAAGATTTTCCCCACTTTCTTCTCTATAAATTTCAGTGCCTCTGGTTTTATTTTTTTCAACTTTTATTAGATATTTTCTTCATTTACATTTCAAGTGTTATCCAGAAAGTTCCCTATACCCTCTCCCATCCCGGCCCTACTCCCCTACCCACCCGCTCCCACTTCTTGGCCCTGGCGTTCCCCTGTATTGGGGCATATAAAGTCTGCATGACCAAGGGGCCTTTCTTCCCACTGATGGCCAACTAGGCCATCCTCTTCTATATATGCAGCTAGAGACATGAGCTCAGGGGGTACTAGTTAGTTCATGGTTATTCTTCCACCTAGAGGGTTGAAGACCCNTTTTGATCTGCATTTCCCTGATGATTAAGGATGTTGAAAAGCCCAGGACCAGATGGGTTTAGTGCAGAGTTCTATCAGACCTTCAAAGAAGACCTAGTTCCAGTTCTTCTCAAAGTATTCAACAAAATAGAATCTGAAGGTACACTACCCAATTCACTCTATGAAGCCACAATTACTCTGATACCTAAACCCCATAAAGACACAACAAAGATAGAGAACTTCAGACCAATTTCCCTTATGAATATCGAAGCAAAAATAGTCAACAAAATTCTCGCCAACCGAATCCAAGAACACATCAAAACGATCATCCATCATGACCAAGTAGGCTTCATCCCAGGAATGCAGGTATGGTTTAACATACAGAAATCCATCAACATAATACACTATATAAACAAACTCAAAGATAAAAACTACATGATCATCTCCTTAGATGCTGAGAAAGCATTTGACAAAATCCAACACCCATTCATGATAAAGGTCTTGGAAAGATCAGGAATTCAAGGCCCTTACCTAAACATGATAAAAGCAATCTACAGCAAACGAGTGGCAAACATCAAACTAAATGGAAAGAAACTGGAAGCATTCCCACTAAAATCAGGGACCAGACAAGGCTGCCCACTTTCTCCCTACCTATTCAATATAGTACTTGAAGTCCTAGCCAGAGCGATTCGACAACAAAAGGAGGTCAAGGGGATACAAATTGGAAAGGAAGAACTCAAATTATCACTATTTACAGATGATATGATAGTATATATAAGTGACCCCAAAAACTCCACCAGAGAACTCCTAAACATGATAAACATCTTTAGTGCATTAGCTGGATATAGAGTTAACTCAAACAAATCAATGGCCTTCTCTATACAATGGCTGAACTGGATGAGAAAGAGATCAGGGAAACATCACCCTTTACAATAGTCACTAACAATATAAAATATCTTGGTGTGACTCTTACGAAGGAAGTGAAATATTTGTATGACAAGAACTTCAAGTCTCTGAAGAAAGAAATTGAGGAAGATCTCAGAAGATGGAAGGATCTCCCATGCTCATGGATTTGCAGAATCAATATAGTAAAAATAGCTATCTTGCCAAAAGCTATCTACAGATTCAATGCAATCCCCATCAAAATTCCAACTCAATTCTTCAAGGATCTAGAAAAGACAATTAGCAAGTTCATCTGGAATAACAAAAAACCTAGACTAGCAAAAACTCTTCTCAACAATAAAAGAACCTCTGGTGGAATCACCATGCCTGACCTCAAGATGTACTACAGAGCAATCATAACAAAAACTGCATGGTATTGGTACAGCAACAGACAGGTAGATCAATGGAATAGGATCGAAGACCCAGAAATGAATCCATACACCTATGCTCACCTGATCTTTGACAAGGGAGCTAAAACTATCCAGTGGAAAAAGACAGCCTTTTCAACAAATGGTGCTGGCACAACTGGCAGCTATCATGTAGAAGACTGGGAATTGATCCATTCTTATCTCCTTGTACTAAGGTCAAGTCTAAGTGGTTGAAGGACCTCCAATAAAACCAGAGACACTGAAACTTATAGAGGAGAAAGTGGGGAAAAGCCTCGAAGATATGGGCACTGGGAAAAAATTCTTGAACAAAACAGCAAAGGCTTGTGCTGTTAGATCAAGAATTGACAAATGGGACCTCATAAAGTTGCAAAGCTTCTGTAAGACAAAAGATACTGTCAACAGGACAAAAGGGCCACCAACGGATTTGGAAAGGATCTTTACCAATCCTAAATCAGATAGGGGACTGATAGCCAATATATATAAAGAACTCAAGAAGGTGGACACCAGAAAATCAAATATCCCCATTAAAAAGTGGGGCACAGAGTTAAACAAAGAGTTCTCAACTGAGGAATAACAAATGGCTGAGAAGCACTTGAAAAAAGTGCCTCTGGTTTTATGTGGAGGGCTTTGATCCACTTAGACTTGAGCTTTGTGCAAGGAGATAAAAAATAATCCCAGTACTCGGGAGGCAGATGCAGGCAGATTTCTGAGTTCGAGGCTAGCCTCGTCTACAAAGTGAGTTCCAGGACAGCCAGAGCTTCACAGAGAAATCCTGACTCAAAAAACAAAAACCAAAAAACAAAAAACAAAAATAATTGGATCAATCTGCATTCTTTTACATTATAATCGCCAATTGTGCCAGCACCATTTGTTGAAAATGCTGTCTTTTTTGCACTGTATGGTTTTAGCTCCCTTGTCAAAGATCAAGTGACTATAGGTATGTGGATTCATTTCTGGGTCTTTAATTCTATTCCATTGATCTACCTGTCTGTCACTGTACCAGTACCATGCAGTTTTTATCACAATTGCTCTGTAGCTCAGCTTGAGATCAGGCATGGTGATTCCCTCAGAGGTTCTTTTATTGTTGAGAATAGTTTTTCTATCCTAGGTTTTTTGTTATTCCAGATGAATTTGCAAACTGCCCTTTCTAACTCAGTGAAGAATTTAGTTGCAATTTTGATGGGGATTGCATTGAATCTGTTGATTGCTTTTAGCAGGATAATTATTTTGGCTATATTGATCGTGCCAATCCATGAGCATTGGAGATCTTTCCATCTTCTGAGATCTTCAATTTCTTTCTTCAGAGAATTGAAGTTCTTATCATACAGATCTTTCACATCCTTAGTTAGAGTCACACCAAGGTATTTTATATTATATGTGACTATTGTGAAGGGCGTTGTTTCCCTGATTTCTTTATCAGCCTGTTTATCCTTTGTGTACAGAAAGGCTATTGATTTTTTTGAGTTATTTTTATATCCGGATACTGCACTGAAACTGCTTATCAGGTTTAGGTGTTCTCTTAGGGTCACTTATATATACTAACATATCATCTGCAAATAGTGATATTTTGAATTCTTCTTTTCCAATTTTTTAAAAAAAATTTTTATTAGATATTTTCTTCATTTACATTTCAAAGGCTATCCCGAAAGTCCCCTATATCCTACCCCGTCCCCCGCCCAACTTCCCTACCCACCCACTCCCACATCATGGCCCTGGTGTTCCCCTGTACTGGGGGATATAAGGTTTGCATGACCAAGTGGCCTCTCTTCCCATGATGGCAAACTAGGCCATCTTCTGCTACATATGCAGCTAGAGACATGAGCTCTGGGGGTATTGGTTAATTCATATTGTTCTTCCACCTATAGGGATGGAGACCCCCTCAGCTCCTTGGGTTCTTTCTCTAGCTCCTCTATTGGGAACCCTGTGTTCCATCTAATAGCTGACTGTGAGCATCCACTTCTGTGTTTGCCAGGCACTGGCATAGTCTCATATTAGACAGCTATATCAGGGCCCTTTCTTCAATATCTTGCTACCGTATGCAATAGTGTTTGGTGGCTGATTATGGGATGGGTCCCCAGCTGCTTGATCTCTTTTTGTTTTCTAATTGCGCTGGTTAGGACTTCAAGTACGATATTGAATAGGTAGGGAGAAAGTGGTAGGCTTTTCTAGTTACTGATGTTAGTGGGATTGCTTCTAGCTTCTCTCCATTTACTTTGATGTTGGCTACTGGTTTGCTGTACATTGCTTTTATTATGTTTAGATATGGGCCTTGAATTCCTGATCTTTCCAAGACTATTATCATGAATGGGTTTTGGATTTTTCAAATGCTTTCTCAGCATCTAACGAGATGATCATGTGGATTTTGTCTTTGAGTTTGTTTATATAGTGGATTACATTGATGGATTTCCATATATTAAACCATCCCTGCATCCAAGAGATGAAGCCTACTTGGTCACGATTGATGATCGTTTGATGTCTTCTTGGATTCAGTTTGCGAGGATTTTTTGAGTATTTTTGCATTGATATGTTTGAAGTTCTCTATCTTTGTTGGATATTTGTGTGGTTTTGGTATCAGTGTAATTGTGGCTTTGTAAAATTAATTGGGTAAAGTACCTTCTGTTTCCATTTTGTGGAATAGTTTGAGAAGAACTGGAATTAGGTCTTCTTTGAAGGTCTGATAGAACTCTGCATTAAACCCATTTGGTCATGGGCTTTTTTTGGTTCGGAGACTATTAATGACTGTTTCTATTTCTTTAGGGGAAATGGGACTGTTTAGTTCATTAATCTGATCCTGATTTAACTTTGGTACCAGGTATCTGTCTAGAAATTTGTCCATTTCCTCCATGTTTTCCAGTTTTGATGAGTATAGTTTTTTGTAGAAGGATCTGATGGTGTTTTGGATTTCCTCAGGATCTGTTGTTATGTATTCTTTTTCATTTCTGATTTTGTTAATTAAGATACTGTTCCTGTGCCCTCTAGTGAATCTGGCTAAGGGTTTATCTATCTTTTTGATTTTCTCAAAGAAACAACTCCTTGTTTGGTTGATTCTTTGAATGGTTCTTTTTGTTTCTGCTTGGTTGATATGGCCCCTGAGTTTGATTATTTCCTGCTGTCTACTCTTCTTGGGTGAATTTGTTTCCTTTTGTTCTAGAGCTTTTAGATGTACTGTCAAGCTGCCAGTGTATGGTCTCTCTAGTTTCTTTTTGGCGGCACTCAGAGCTATGAGTTTTCCTCTCAGAAATGCTTTCATTTGTGTCCCATAAGTTTGGGAATGTTCTGGCTTCATTTTCATTAAACTCTAAAAAGTCTTTAATTTCTTTTTTTCTTCCTTGACCAAGGTATCATTGAGGACAGTGTTGTTAAGTTTCCACATGAATCTTGGCTTTGTATTATTTATGTTGTTATTGAAGATCAGCCTTAGTCCATGGTGATCTGATAGGATGCATGGGACAATTTCAATATATTAGTGTCTGTGGAAACCTGTTTTGTGACCAATTATATGGTCACTTTTGGAGAAGGTACCATGAGGTGCCGAGAAGAAAGTATATCCTTTTGTTTTAGATTAAAATATTGTGCAGATATCTGTTAAATCCATTTGTTTCATAACTTCTGTTAGTGTCCATGTGTCAATGTTTAGTTTCTGTTTGCAGGATCTTTCCATTGGTGAGAGTGGGGTGATGAAGTTTCCCACTATTCTTGCGTGAGGTGCAATGTGTGCTTTGTGCTTTACTAAAGTTTCTTTAATGAATGTGGCTGCCCTTGCATTTGGAGCCTAAATATTCAGAATTGAGAGTTCATCTTGAAAGATTTTACCTTTGATGAGTATGAAGTACCCCTCCTTGTCTTTTTTGATAACTTTGGGTTGGAAGTCGATTTTATTTGATATTATATTGGCTACTCCAGCTTTTTTCTTCAGGCTGATTCCTAAAAATATTGATTTCCAGCCTTTCACTCTGAGGTAGTGTCTGTCTTTTTGCCTGAGATGGGTTTCCTGTAAGCAGCAAAATGTTGGGTCCTGTTTGTGTAGCCAGTCTGTTAGTCTATGTCTTTTTATTGGGGAATTAAGTCCATTGATATTAAGAGATATTAAGGAACAGTAATTGTTGTTTCTTGTTATTGTTGTTGTTAGAGTTGGGATTCTGTTCCTGCGGCAGTCTTCTTTTAGGTTTGCTTTTTTTAGGGCGTAGTTTTTGTCCTTGTATTGGTGTTTTCCCATTATTATCCTTTGAAGAGCTGGATTCGTTGAAAGATATTGTATGAATTTGGTTTTGACATGGAATACTTTGGTTTTTCCATCTGTGGTAATTGAGAGTTTTGCTGGGTATAGTAGCCTGGGCTGGCATTTTTGCTCTCTTAGGGTCTGTATAACATCTGTCCAGATCTTCTGGCTTTCATAGTCTCTAGTGAGAAGTCTGGTAATACTCTGGTGATTCTAATAGTCCTGTCTTTATATGTTACTTAACCTTTTTCTCTTACTACTTTTAATATTCTGTCTTTGTTTAGTGCATTTGTTGTTCTGATTATTATGTGTTGGGAGGAATTTTTTTTCTGGTCCAATCTATTTGGAGTTCTGTAGGCTTCTTCTATGTTCATGGGCATCTCTTTCTTTAGGTTTGGGAAGTTTTCTTCTATAATTTGTTGAAGATATTTGCTGGCCCTTTAAGTTGACAATCTTCATTCTCATATACTCCTATTATCTGTAGGTTTTGTCTACTCATTGTGTCTGGATGGATGTTTTGAGTTAGGATTTTTTTTTTTGCATTTTGCATTTTCTTTGATTATTTGTCCATGTTCCCTATGGAATCTTCTGCACCTGAGATTATCTCTTCTATCTCTTGTATTCTGTTGCTGATGCTTGCATTTATGGCTTCTGATTTCTTTCTTAGGGTTTCTATCTCCAGAGTTGTCTCCCTTTGTGTTTTATTTATTGTTTGTACTTCCATTTTTAAATCCTGGATGGTATTGTTCAATTCCATCACCTCTTTGGTAGGGTTTTCCTGAAACTCTCTAAGGGATTTTTGTGTTTCCTCTTTAAACACTTCTAGCTCTTTACCTGTGTTTGCCTGCATTTCCTTCTTAAAATCCTCCATCATCACCATGAGAAGTGACTTTTCATCCATGTCTTGCTTTTCTGGTGTGATGGTGTATCCAGGACTTGCCACGGTGGGAGAGTTTGGTTCTGATGATCTTAAGTAACCTTGGTTTCTCTTGCTTTTGTTCTTATGCTTGCCTCCTGCCATCTGTTTATCTCAAGTGCTTGCTGCCCTCAATATATCTGGTTGAAGCCTGTCTTTCCTATAATCCCAGTTGATTCAGGACTCCTCACAGTCCAGCTTTCTCTGTGGTCCTTTGATTGTGGTCTCCTATGAACCTGACATTCTGGGTGTGTCAGAGGTTTTGTTAGTCAAGCTTCCTCTGAGACCCTGAAATACTGGTGTGACCCAGCTTCTGTTATCCTGGGATCCTGTTGTCCTCAGATCCTGGGCATGTTACAGTGCATGGAAATGGTGTCTCCTTTGAGGACCATGGAGCTGCCTGGTCTGTTCCAAAACAAGGTAAAACAGAACTGATCAAAAGGAACCCAAGCCTCTGGTTAAGAAGGGCTCTGGTGTCCTTGTTCCTGCTGTCACAGGCCAGTCACAATTGGAGTGGAGCAGATGTTGTGTTCCACTCACCAGTGATCCTAATATAGCGTGGAGAGTCCTCTGGGGACTTAGGGGTTGTCCGCCAATTCTAAGCCCAAGGTGACCCTTCTCCAATGTTATTTTTCTAAAATTACCTAAAAAAATTATTCAATTCCATATACTTATGGTAACAGAGAAAATTGTTCATAACTATTTCCTAAAAAATGTTCTTTTCCCTCTTGTTCCCAGAAAAAAAGTTTGGTTCAAAAAATTTTGAAGGACATATTTAGCAAACTTCGATATGCATAGTTCATATTAACATTTCATATACTCTAAAAAGTACAACACTAGAGAAAACATTAAACTTTATTTAAGTCAACATTTATTAAATCACTTACACTTTGTCAGTACATAAAGAAAACCGGTTATGTGGTGTGAGGTCCCAATTAAAATATATGCAACATGGAACTCAAGAAGACAGAAGATCAAAGTGTGGATGTTTCATTCCTTCTTAGAAGGGGGAACAAAATACTCATGGGAGGAAATACAGAGACAACATGTGGAATAGAGACTGAAGAAAAGGACATCCAGAGACTGTCACATCTGGGGATCCATCCCATATACAGTCACCAAACCCAGATACTATTGTGGATGCCAAGAAGTGCTTACTGACAGGAGTCTGATATAACTGCCTACTGAGAGCCTCTGCCAGAGTCTGACAAATACAGAGGTGGATGTTCACAATCAACCATTGTACTGAGCACAGGGTCCCAAATGGAAGAATTGGAGAAAGGACTGAAGGAGCTGAAGGTGTTTGCAGTCCCATAGGAAGAACAACAATATCAACCAACCAGACAGCCCCCAGAGCTCCCAGGGACTAAACCACCAACCAAAGAGTACACATGAAGGGACCCATGGCTCCAGCCACATTAGAAGCAGAGGATGGCATTGTTGGACCTCAATGGGAGAAGAGTCCCTTGGTCCTGTGAAGGATTGATGCCCCAGTGTAGGGGAATGCTAGGGCACAAAGGTGGAATTGAGTGTGTGAGTGGGGGAACACCATCCTAGAAGTAGGGAGAGGGGAAGGGGGCAGAGGGGAGAGAAGTACCGGGAAAGGGGATAACATTTGAAATGCAAATAAAGAATATATCCAATTAAAAAAAAGAAATATAAATAAATTAAAGCCAATAAAAAAGGAATTAGATTGAACAAGCCATGAGGAAAAATCCAGAAAGCAATACTCTTCCATGGCCTCTATGTCAGCTCTTGCCTCCAATTTCCCATACTGCTTGAGTTCCTGCCCTCACTGTTTGTCATGATGAAATCTTATATAGAATTGTGACTGACATAAATCATTTACACCCCTCGCCTTCTCCCCCACCAAAAGAAAGTATACAACACAATTACTACACTTAAAATTGGAGAAATAATTGTGGATTAGAGTATGGAAAGACTGCAAGAGGAACAAAATTTTTGCTGTCAGATTGTGTCTCCTAAAAGTGTCATAGAGTCTGCACATCCATGATGTCTCATCACCTTGACTTCCTGAACAATAATAACACCAATAGGCCCAATAGACTTGCTAATATGCAGATGAGAATGCTCTTGAGGTCATAGATAAAGAGTTATGGGTAACTGGGGACTGCATATAACAGGAGATATTATCTTCCCCAGAAAAGAACTCCCAATTGGTTAGTCAATACCAAGTGATCAGCCCTAGAATCATGTATATATAGGTAACATAAATTGACTGGTTTTATTTTATATATTTAGAACTTATACATGCAATGACACACATATGAGTGTATGTGTGCTATTGTAAGTATGTATATAACACATACACACATATGTATGTTCATATATGTGTATATATGCATATATACATATATACATATGTATGTATGTTTGTGTAATAATATTTTTAAGTCTCATAAACTTGAGAGAGAGCAAGGGGATGAGAATTGAAGAAGTTTGATAGATGGAGAAAAAAAGAAAAGAGAAATAGTGTAATTATATTATAATTTCAAAAATAAAAATTGTTATTCAATTAACTACTTAAGCATACATGAGAAATCTGTATAAGAAATCATAAAGAAATATTGCTGTGACCTTGAATAACATGATTAAGATGCCCTCTTATTCTGACACTTTATCATTCACTTTTAATTGATTGATATACTTTAAAGAACTATTTTATTTTTGCTACATTTGAATGCATATGATATTATAATTTATTATATGAAAATCTATATTATATATAAAATAAGATGGAGTTCAAAGACCATAGCATATGTATTTCAATAGTTTAGTGTATTCCCCATACATAATATATTAATATCATAAAGTAAATTAATCTCATAACTATATATTATTTAAAAGAAATAAAATTAAAAATATGATCAAACATTTGAGCAGGTCTAATTTTGCTTTTGAATAATAGCAACTCTTAGATGAATATAAATTTATATTGACATTTTTCATATGCCAATCAAATACCTAGTTATACATAAGTATAGCATCACAGCCATGAATAAAAAACTGTCTTGTCAATCAGATGTCTTGTTATACACAAGTTTGGCATCAGATTTAAATATAACAAGATATAAGATTGGCAGCTAATTAATCAAAGTTAAAAAAAATAATAAATTGTCCTATGTTTTCCTTTTCTTTTCAAGGAGACAGATTTTCATTTGCTCATGGCTAGTTCAATATATAATGTTTCAACATTAAATTCACCCTGTATATTTTTCAAATATTAATACCATCTTTCTTAATTGTATTGATATGTTTATGCATATAATCTAAGTATATTGGTGAGCATGCAATGTTGCTTAAAGATCAATTACCAGTTGATACGTATTCATCAAAAAAGGCAATTTTAAATTAGGTATGGACTGCTGAATAGGTTATTCATAATAATTATGACAAATCTTGAATCCAAGATTAATAATGATATTTTGCATTGTTTATATTTACCACAAAAAATCATAGTAGTTTTTTGTGCTATCCAGTTACAATGAATTATTGAATTACTCCCAACAATTTTGCTCAGGTACTAGAATATCTTTCAGCCTAATATGATGGGTTTGATTCTCTTTAGGTGGTATTTAATGTCAGATAATGGCTTAAAATCATAAGCAACACACCTAACAAAAGGAACATGTGAGTGTCCACATCCACATAGAACTGCATGACTCTGGATCCTTTTCATCATGGCATGATTTCTTTTTAAATAAAAGCTGAGTAAGTTGGGAAGAATCAACAATGTTTTTGATACTGAAGCAATGCTGGATTTACGGCATACCACGTTTTCTGAAACCACATTATTACATTATTTGGACCCAAATTGAGGCTATACTACTGAATTATTACGGCTCAGTTGCAATAAATATTTAGTCAGCTCTGTCCTTGTAGAAGCTTCAGTGTTAAGTTGAAGAAGAATGAGGAAGAGGAAGAGGAAGAGCAGAAGGAGAAAGAGGAAAAGAAAGAAGAGTAGAAGAAGGAGACAATAGTTGACAATACGTAGTCTCTTATTTCAAAATGTTGACTCTTATAAGGGATTAAGTCAAGGAATGTAGGTGTGCTAAGGCAAAGCAAAATGTACATTTTGCCTCAAGGCAATTACCTCAAATGCCAAGTAGATGGAAGAAGGCAGAGTCTATGTTTATGACACACTATGAAAGTACATTCTCACTGTAGTCATTGGAGGGAAAGGCAAAAGCTTGGCTCAATTAAGGGGAAGACTAAACATCATAGTGTAAGATCATGAAGTGAAAATGCAGACACACTGGAGGTTGGAGAGATTCACATTCAATTGAAGAAAAGAGGATCTGGAAAACCGAAAGATAAGTCATTGACCCCAATAAATAGGACAAGCAAAAACGCAAGGCCATGTGACCAGTTCAGTGATGTTTATGAAGAGATTTTTGTATTGAACCGTGTTTTCTTTGTTTTGTTTTGTTTTTCAATTCTATTTTTTAAATAAAATAACATAGTAGTAGATATCTATATGACTTTTCCATGCAAGTTTGGATCAATCCCACTTCTCCATCTTCCTAACTCCCTATTTTCCTAGAGCCTTTCAATCCCAACATTGCCACCATCTGCATTCATGCTGAATCTTTTCTATCCTCCTTCCCAGTTCCTTCTTCATAAGGACTCTTCTATTCTGGCCTTTCATAATATTCAAAATGGAACACATTGCTTTAAAAATTCATAGCTAGACTATAGGTAGGAGGGAGAACATTTAGTGTTTGTTTTCTCATAACTTGAATGCCTTCAATTAGTTTATATTTCTAGTTTTAGTTTCCTGTAAATGTCATAATTGCACACTTCTTGATTGCTAAGTAAAATTTCATTGCAGGCATGAAACATGTTCTTTATCCATTTGTCCATTGTTAGACATCAAGACTGGTTCATTGTCTCATACTGTTGGTAGAGCGCCATAAAAATCTCTGTTCTAGGCATGTCTGAATCCAGTAGTAGTATGGCCTGGTCACATGGCAATTCTGTTTATAGGGTTGTTTTTTTAAATAGCTCCATGCCAATTTCCATAGTTCCCATATTAGTTTACATCCCTGACAGAAAGTACAGGCTTCTTCAAATTCACAGTTACTAGCATTTTTAGACAGTTTGTTTTTTCTTGTTTTCAGTTTGACTGGAGTAAAATGAAAATTTTAACTCAAATTATTTTTAATTTGCACTTTAATTTAGTTTATTTTTAAAAAAGAAAGGATGTAGCATGGACCTCTAGGCAGCAATTGCATCATTACCAAAGAACTACAAAGCAAAATAGCTTCTGTGAATAACTGGAAAGGTATACTAGGAAACAGAAACACACCAAAGATTGTCCTGGGCTATTGAAGTATATAATAGAAAATGGAATTTGAAAGAGAAGTGAAGATTGATGTGGAAATTTAAGACTGAAAGAGAGATAACAAAATGTGCAGTAGAGGACATATGGGACATGTTATAAATAAAAAGGTTTAGCAAGCTTAAGAGACAGACAGAAAGAAAGCAAAATATCAACTCAAAGAAAACGTCTCTTCACAATCAACTAGCACTTCTCTATACCCCTTAGTAAGGCAGCAAAGCCATAACCTAGGGTTAAATGGTTGCCTGCCCATCAAAGGGAATCACATTCAACCATCCCATTTCCTTTCTTCTCTCTCCTTTTATTTTCTGAATGCAAGCCCATAAGGCATGAATGGCAGAGCCAATCCCTCAATTCAGACATATTCATCTTTCCCTGGCAAGATTTTTTAAACCAAAAATGGAAGGTTTCAATGGAAGTATAGAATAAAAAGCTAATCTCTATGGTATTTCATAAGCATGACACTCAGACTGTATTATGGTCATGAAAAACCTTTTCATAGAACAATGATGTGTTTGCTCCTGTGTCCCTTGTGATGTCATGAGACTGCATATCACAAGACTATTACTTAGGAAACACATTTTTCAACAGCTGTGTGCTTTCAATATTCTATTTCAAGGTTACTAAATAAGAAATTTTTCCTAGAGTCTGGCTGAGTCTGACAAATACAATAGTTTAGCTAAGATATATTTGAATTTGTATAATTATTGTGGTCCACTTTTATCAACCTTACTTTAAAGTAAGTTATATTTATTAGACACTGTATAAATTCATAGTGCTTAGTCTACTGATGTTATCAGTATAAGGGTGTGGTTACAGGACTGAAAGAGAGGAAAAGGCGGCAGTGAAAAACGGACTAATGAGTTGTTTGAAAGCAACCACATATTCCAACAGAACAAAACTTCTCAAGTTCATGTATCATCACTGTAAAGGCAACATCAAAGCACTGTGGAAGCAATGATCAGTTACTGTAGAAGTCTGGTTCTCCCAGTTGATTGTAAAGATGCTCAGACTTCTAGTGCCTTGCTCAACCATCAACAGAGAGGCTTCCTCCTGTAGCATATGGGAAAAATACAGAGGCCCACGGGCAGATAATATGTAGAGGGAGAGATATTGAAAACCCCTGCCTTAGACAAGATATCTCCATCAAATCTTCCCCACACAATCTCAGAGAATCCTGTAGAAGAGGAAGTGGAAAGAGGGTAAGACCCTTCCCTCTTCCACAGGTCCTTCCTTTTTCTGCCTCTCAGAAAAGAGCAGGCCTCCCAGGGACATCAACCAAATATTATATAGCAGGCTAGAATAAGATTAGTCACATACCACCACATCAAGGCTAGGCAACCCAGTAAGAAGAACAGGGTCCCACAAATAGTCAAAGGAATCAGGAACATCCCCTACCCTCATTGACAGTATTCCCACAAGAACAGAAAACTATTTGGCTAAAATATATATTCAAAGGACCAAGGCCAGACACCTGTGTGCTCCCTGTTTTTTGCACACACCCCCATAAGTCCCTGTCAGTTGATTCTGGGCTCCATGTTCTGATCCCTCCTGTTCCTACTCATACCTACCTTCATTCCACCCTCGGAATCAGAGACTGGCGAGGAGAGGGAAACCTGTGGCTGAGATATAAAATATGAGAGAGGAATTTAAAATTAATCAATTAATTATTAATTAATTAAATACAATGAAAAATTACTTGATACGCATGCATCTAAAATAAATAATTGCATTATCAAGCCCTTTGCCTTCATAGCACTTTCTATGTGCTATGAAGATTGGTGTTCCACAGAAGGAGTTCCAAATTCAAACCATAAGTGAGAAACCCAAGAGAGATGAATGTGTTTTTGCTGAGTGGGAGTCTCACAGCCCTGACTGTGCTGGAGCTGATGAGCTTCAGCTCTGAGATGATACTCCTCGTCTTAGTTACTTTTCTGTTGCTATGATAAAACTTCTTGACAAAAATAAAAAATAAAAATAAAAATAAAAATTATGGAAGAGTTGCTTTTTGGCTTACAGTTCCAGAGAGATAGAGTCCAGCATGGGAGGGAAGCCAGAGACCAGTCTAACAATCAGGAAGCAGAGAGATCATATTTCATCCATATTCAGAAAAGAGACAGAGCGAAGAGGAAGTGAGGTGAAGCTATAAACACTCAAAGCCCATCTTCATCGATGGACTTCCTCCAACATGACTCCACATCATAATGGTTTCACAACCTTTCCAAACAGCACCACCAAGTGGTAACGAAGTGTGCAAACACAGAAACCCTTGAGGGACACTTGTCACTCAAGCCCTAAGATTTGTGGTGGATATTTCAATTGCAGTTCTGCTTATGCACACTTAATCCCAGTGGGATCAAATATCAAGCAACCCTCATGGCACCTGCCCCACAGGACTACTTTTGAGGATTCAATAAATTGCACATGTAAAGCATATGGTACCTGTACAGGAAATGACACATAGATCATTTTTGCCTGAGATTTATAATGATGGCAATGAAATTACTATAGATAATATAGAATTCACTGTTTTATTATATATTATGTAAGATGAAATATGTGTTTTAGGTATAGATGCCATTCCTTCTCAACAACTGTCAGATAGCAATTTCAATCTCTTAAAAAACAAAGTGAAAAATAATTCCAAAGTGTTTGTGTGTGTGGGGGTGCATGGTAAGAGCCAAAGAGGATGGAGGACACAAAGGAAACCAAACCATCTAAATAATTCCTTTTCTCAAAATGTTGTATCAGGGATTTTTCTATTTTTCTCCTTTCGGTTCTTTTGATTATATATTTTTTCCCACTTTGTATTACACATATAACCATTACACATATAACCTCACAAAGACTATATGGTAGCATGCACAGGGCCTATGTGGATGTGAACCAGGTGGGATCTTAGAGCTGAAAGAAGTATACACACACACACACACACACACACACACACACACACACACACACACAATTCCTAACTCAGAAGCTAGCTCCAATTTATAACCACATGCAAATAAAAGTTTAAGGTTTTTTCCAGAGGAGTCTCAGTGGGGATAAATGCTACTTTTAAGGGTAGGCTCTGTGTCCAGCAGCAGATGGACAACAGAAAATGAACTCAAAGCCATACTTGGAAATTCCTTTTCTCAAAATGTTTTATCAGGGATTTTTCTATTTTTCTCCTTTCGGTTCTTTTGATTATATATTTTTTCCCACTTTGTATTTGCATGGGATTCCTGAGTTTGGAAATAAGTGGTTCTCTGTGTCTATATCAGTTTCTTGTGGCTTTGGGGGAGGCTCTTTTCCTTCTGTTTGTTTGTTTATCATATTTCATTTCATTTTATTTTAGACTATTTTCTAAGGAGAGACAAAACTTGGAAAGATCTGATATTGTGTGTGTGTGTGTGTGTGTGTGTGTGTGTGTGTGTGTGTGTGAAGAAACTGGAAGGAGCAGGGAAGGGGATCTTTAAGATATATTATATTACAAATTAATTTCAATTTAAAAATATATATTAAAATTAAGAAAAGAAAAGAATTCTGGAAATAAGGAATATCACAAATATGTACACATGTACTCTTGCACACACATTTAGTGGCATTTTAACAAAACTATAAATTGACTCTTGAAGACCAAGTATCTAATTACCATATAGTCTATTTGATTATAAATTAATCAGAGTGATGCCACCAAAGAATAGAACTTTAACTTCAATAAAATATATATCTAAGCAAGAAACATATATTCTTAGTTAGTTGTATTATATATCATGCTTATTTGAATAAAATATGTACAATACAAAAAAGTAATAGTCCTGCTTTATTCTATGGTAGTACACACTCACTGAATTTGCTTTTTATCTAATACGTGAACAAAGATAAATTCAATCTAATGCATGAATTTATTGAAGGTACATTATTAAATTGATTTTTTTAATCATGGAAGAAAAAAAAATCTCTAAGTTCCCACCCACGATTTCTTAGCAATTTTGCCTGACAGACACTTCAGTGGGATCAATCAATGTTGGTCCAATAATCGCTTTGATTTGCTAAAAAGTAAAATCCCTGATAAAATAAGTAAAAGTATGTCTCTTTTACTTACACGAAAAAAATTCTTAATATGCATCTGCCTAAGGAAGATATTTTGAGATATTGTGACATAAGCATCAAGTGGTCTTGTCGCAGATTATGTCGACAATATTTACAGAACACTAACTAACTCCAAGACATGTTCCTAGGAAATGGAGAGACAACTGTGAATGAAAGACTCAAACAAAATCCCTGTTTTTGTTTGAGGATGACAGTTTTAAGATGATGTTTTACAATATGAGTTACAGATTGGATATGGCAGAAGAGGGCCTTAGGGGAATCCATTTAAAAGAGAGGGTCTCTGGTACTCCATCATAGAGAGGAAGGCTTTTTGATATAGACTTTATCCAGGCAGTGAGGGAGTAAAGAAAAGAGTTAAGGCCAAATTCCTATGAGAAGAACATGCTTGCCATGTTCACAGAACAATAAAGAAATGTTAGAGAACAGGGTGAGAGGTTAAAACAAGAGAAGAGTAGGAAGTGAAGTGTCAGATATTTCAGAGTCTCTGTGGATTGGATGGTATCATCAAGGTTCAGAACAGGAATGCCATAATCTGTCTGGAATTTCAAAATATGACTTTGCTAAAGCTTGGAGAGCTGTGTTGAACCAAGAAGTGTAATTACAAGGTAATTTACTCATGATGTAGAATAGATAAAAAGTGATAGGAATTATAAGAAGGTGGAGTCAAAGAAACATCACACTATTCATTAAAAATAGCACTTATATTTTTGGTTATGAGCCTAGACTTTAATGGCTAAGTTGCAGGCAGATAGATGGAACTAGAAAATATCATTCTGAATGTGGTAACCCAGACCTAAAAGGATTTGTATGGCATATACTCACTGAAATGTCTATATTAGCCACAAAGTACAAAATAGTCATGATATACTCCATAGGCCCAAAGAAGTTAAATAAGGAGGAAGGCTCAAGAGAAGATACTTGAATCTTACTTAGAAGAAGGAACAAAATAGTCATAGGAGACAGAAGGAAGGAGGGAACTGGATGGAAGAGGGGAGGGGGAGGGGAATGGAAGTGCAGGATCAGTTGTGGGGAGAGACAGGAAAGAGGTCCAGGAGAACTAATGGAAATATGCAACTGCTAGCATGGGAGTAAGGAGGTGAGGGAAATCTCTAGGAAGACTGAGAGACCATGCATAGGAGAGGCTTCCTGAGTCAATGCAGGTGACCTTAGCAGAAATGCTTAAACTGTGGGGACATGAAGTCTAAAGAGACTGCCTCCTGGAACTAGGCAGGACCTGAAGTAGAGTGATAAGGACACCAATCCACCCACAAAACTTTTCTTTTAACCCAAAATTTGTTCTGTCAAAAAGAAATGTAGGGACGAAGACGGAGCAGAGACTGAAGTAATGGCCAAGCAATAACCGGTCCATATCGACACCCATCTGAAAGGCAAGCACCAATCCCTGACAATATTAATCCCTGACTCTCTTATGCTTGCAGAAAAGAGCCTAGTATAATTGTTCTGTGAGAAGCTGTACCCAGAAGCTGACTGAAACAGATGGAGATACCCTCAACCACATATTGGATGGAGGTCAGTGACTTTTATGGAGGATCTGGGGGGAAGAACTAAAGACCCTGAGGTGATAAGAACCCTATAGGAAGAAAAAATGAGTCAACTAAGCTGGACCTCTAAGAGATCTCAGAGACTGAGCCACCAATCAAAGAACATACATGGGCTAGACAGAGGCCTCCCTGCACATATGTAGCAGAAGTAAAGACCAGTCTCCATGTGAGTCACCTAAAAACAAGAGTGGAGGCTCCTCCCTAAAGCTGTGGCCTGACTGTGGTATCTGTTCCCCAACAGGGCTGCCTTGTCTGGCCTCAGTGAGAGAGGATGCATCTAATCCTGTAGAGACTCGGTGCAGCAGGGTGTGTGTGTGAGGGGGTGCTGATAAGCAGGGGCCCCACCCTCTCAGAGGCAATTGGGAGGGGGATGGAGGAGGCAAGCTTTAAGGGGGAACCAGGAGGAGGCTGCATTTTGAATGTGTATTAATTAATTAATTAATTAATTAATTGAAAGAGAGAAGGAGAGAGAGAGGAAGAAAGGAAGGGAGGGAGGGAGGGAAGGAGGGAGGGAGCACCTAAGTGCTACAGACTTGCAATTCTAGCTATCTGGGAAGCTAAGCAGGAAGTTTAAAATGTTGAGGCTGATAAGAGAAGTGGGGGACAAAGCAAGGGTACATTTAATGGCATCATACAGCCTAAATTCTACCTAAATGTATTAGCATAAGAAATGTCAGAGATTAAAATTTCTCAATCATAAGTATTAAACTGATTATTAGAGAGCAAATTATCAGAGTTCAAAGCAATATTTCATGTACCTGAACCAATTAATTTTATGTTGTGATAGAATAATGTAACAAAAACAACTTAGAGACTCAACTGGTTTATTTTGTCTTACAACCCTAGAGGAATATAGCTCATCATAGGTGAAAAACTCAGAAGTAGACACTTGAAGTTGACCAAACACTCAGGAATTAAAGTGATTAAGTTTCAAAACCAGATTTGTGGAAGAAAAGGAGACCAGGAAGTTAGCCTGGGCTGTGAAACCTTAAATATGCCCCCACTCTTCAACTGGCAAGACTTTACTTGTAAAACTTTCCCAAACTTTCCTAGAAGAACCACTACATTAGCTGGGGGAATTGAGTGCTCAAACACATGAACCTGAAAAACCACCAAGTTCCCAAACTCCAGAAACTTTGACTCAATGTTAAGTGTACTGTAGGACCTAGGACATTGCATTTTTGGACAAGTTACCCCTGGACACTGTAAACCAATATGACTTTGTTATAATACAATAATGAAAAATCAAATTGTAAATACGGTTTGTGTGTTACCTGATTTTTAGTAGTTACATCCTAATTGCAGAAGGCTTTCCGTGCTCCTTTATATGTATGTGTTCCCAATACACTTAGACAAACTCAGCAGGGGTTTTCATCTGTCTTCCTTGAAATCACTTTCTCTATTGTATGACATGTCCTGGACCATCTAATTTTGTTCACCTGCTCAAACAAATAAATTGACAACAGACCAAAGAAACTTTTCTGTCTAAGGCTAACCTGGTAAGTCAATGAGTTTCTTAAGGTTGCATTTACAGGAACAAAGGTAAGGGATACATTATAGGGTAACAAGAGGCTTGCCCAATCAACTAGTTCTCTTCCAAATCTCCCAAAAGTGTGGTGAAGGTGAAAGAAAGTTGCATTACTGTAGTTTTTTTTTTTTAAATAATTTTATGAGATATTTTAAATGCATAGATTTCATTACACAAATGAGATCACAATGTGTATATTTTGCTATGTCATATATTAAAGGAGTTGGTCTAAGAAAATACCATGAATAAGACAAGACATATATATAGTCATGTCCCTTTTAAATAAACACAATGAGGCATTTGACCCAAAGTTATTTCCATTGAGTAAAGCACCTGTCATGTTTGGGAGCTCAATTGATATTTCTTTCAGCATGGTTTCAATTTTAAGAGTCCTTTTTAAAAGAAACATTTTTCATTTCCACTTATATGGCAAATGGTTATTGATTTTGTTTGTACACATTCCTTTCAAAAATAGTACATTAATCCAGGATCTGATGTTCTGAAATTTATCCTTGAAGTCAATTTTCCTAAAAAAACAAAAAAACCCAAAAAACTTGGTAAGGAATTTAATCATAACACCAAGAAATTTAAAAAGATGGCCCCATAGTGATATAGTTTTGAACACAGTGTTTATCAAAACATAAATGAATGAATGGATGGATGAATGAATGAATGAATGAATAAATGCCAGGAAAAAGTAGATTTTTAAAAAGGTTGAAAAATGAATCAAAATATTAAGCAAATGCAATGTGGTTTTTAATTTCTTGGTACACAGTCACATGTAATTTTGAATAAAATAACATAAGCACTACACAATGAGCATTCTTTTACAGCATATCTTTTCCTAGTCAAATTTTGGCTAAGATTCTTTCTTATATAGGAAATTTTATTTAAGATAAGACAATGTACTCTGATGAACCTGCAGCAGGTGCCTGTTGGCTAAACCAGAGATCGTAATCTACTCACCTATGTGATCCATCATACATGTAACACGTCACCTGGCAATATCCACTACAGTAACCAGGAGGAAAGAATGACTTCCTTCCAGTATGGATGCAGGGATTTTGAATTTATCTGCTTGTTTTATATGTAATCCAATTGACTGCAAAGTAAAAAAAAAATACCTCCAGCCATACCATCACTGGAGCTGTTTAAAAATGTCATGTAGATCTCTCAAAATATGAATATTTGTGTTTTAATAACTACTATTTGAAGCTTATAGCTTGTTGATAAAACTGATTCTGAATTTAGAAGTAGAATTATATTGCTTATCAGTATACATTGAAAAACTTAAAGATTAAAGCAAAGTGTCATATTTTTAATACAGAAATAATAGAAAAATGTTTTTTGGGAGAAATATCCCTTTGCAAGTGAATGACTTCATTTAGATGCTTTTTTGTATAGATATAAAATGGCGTTAATATACATTTTGAAGCAATACGCCACAACTCTTCAAGTCTAGATAGCTCTGCCAGCAATAACAAGCATAGCCATCCTTTATGAAATTAAATGTTAGATTTTTCACACTTAGTCTTGCTTTGCATAACACACATCTTCTTTGCACAGGGCAAATGATCGAATGTTCACTGGTTTGTGTTTTCCTCCATGATAAGAAATTTCAGTTTTTTTACTTTCTCACCATAGAATGTGTTAAATCAAGTCCAATGTATTGAAGAAACAGTATACAGGAAGAAGTTGAATTGAGTATATAAGCAAGGAAGGGATCCCAGATTGAATCAGAACAGAAATTAAACTTTGATTCGGTTCTAGTGCTTTCAGTAGAAAAAAGAAAAAAAGAAAAACTATTCTGAAAACGGTATGGAGCAAGTGATTCTAACTTAATGAGAACTCACTAAGTCTTCATTTTATAACACACAGTTACTGACACCAAATCCAAGTGTGAATAAGGAAGGTTCCAAATACTATGCTAAATGCTGATGCAAGCTATATGCAGCAGATAGAGCACAGCCTCTGCTCTCGAGGAATCACCTCTTTTAGAGGAAAGTCTTGATGTCACAGAAATAACAGAAGGCCATAATGGAGGCATGCATTAAATATTAAATATCAAAATTAACTTGGAGCAGAAATGATCATGAAAGTCTTCAAATTCTGTGATTTCTTAAATTTCTTGACAAAGACTGAAAAAGATAAAGAGAACCCCAAGTATTGAATTTTACCCACCCAATCTGTTATTTCTAACATAGTTTGTTTTTCTGTGGCCTCCTCAGTGGGAGACAGTGGATAGCAAAGGGAAATTGCCACACCTTGTAATACAAGCAAACTACCAAAATCTTAACATCAGGTAAATCAAACCTATTCTGTCAAATCCTGGAGCCTCTACTCATGTAGCAATAGGCAATAAGCTATGTGATATTCAAACTATCAGTAGGAGATATACAGCTATAGTATCTATAGGTAATCTATAATTGATTGCCTTAGCAAAAATCATTATAGAAATTTGCAACCAGGATCCTGAGTATCTCCCTTGCATAATACAGAATCTTTCCCTCAAGGAGTTCCAGGTTTTATTGGAAGACATTAGACTATTTACCAGATCATACATATCTTTCTCCTTTGGTTACTATACATATTATAGATATATACATGGAAGAATATATGTTTAAATAATTTTATTCCATATTAAAAAGAATGCACCATATAAAGGACCCTTATTATCAAACAGTATTTGAAGAACTCATTTACTTTGTTTAATCTTTATTATTTAGTCAAACTTAAGGTGGGTTCATAGGTCTAATCAACTCTACTTAATTAGAAGATAAGCATTTCTTTCTTGTTTTTTGTTGTTGTTGTTGTTTTGTTTTGTTTTTTATGTTTTTTGGGTTTTTTTTTTTTTTTTTTTTTTTTTTTTTTTTTTTTTTTTTTTTTTTTTTTTTTTTTTTTTTTTTTTTTTTTTTTTTTTTTTTTTTTTTTTTTTTTTTTTTTTTTTTTTTTTTTTTGAGACAGGGCTTCTCTATGTAGCCCTGGCTGTCCTGGAACTCACTTTGTAGACCAGGCTGGCCCCAAACTCAGAAATCCACCTGGCTCTGCCTCCCAAGTGCTGGGATTAAAGGTGTGTATCACCATGCCTGGCTAGAAGATAAACATTTCTCAGTCTCCTCTTCTGCCTCTTGTCTTTTTCTATATTGTCTTTCTAGTCTGTAGCATATCCCCTTAATTCTCTGAGTTTTTCTTAGTCAAAAATTAGTAGTGATTACTATGTAGAAGTTAATACTCACATTTTTGATGTTTAAGATATACTTGGTGAAGTGGTAGAAAACTTGCACATGCTATTTTTAATCTTTTTTATTAGATATTTACTTTATTTACATTTTAAATTTTATCTCCTTTCCTAGTTTCCCCTTCAAAAATCCCCTATCCCCTCCCCACTCCCCCTGCTCACCAACCTACCCACTCCCACGTCCTGGCCTTGGCATTCCCCTACATTGGGACATAGAGCCTTCACAGGACCGAAGGCCTCTCCTCCCACTGATGACCAACTAGGCCATTCTCTGCTACATATGCAGCTAGAACCATGAGTCCCACCCTGTGTTTTCTTTGATTGTTGGTTTAGTCCCAGGGAGCTCTGGGGGTACTGGTTAGTTCATATTGTTGTTCCTCCCATGGGGCTGCAACTCCCCCCTCCCCCGCCCCGTCAGCTCCTTGGGTACTTTTAATCTTTAGTATAGCTCCGTGAAAAGACATCATTTTTTTCCTTCTTTACAAAGAAGAAAAGAGAAAATTAGTAAATATGAGTCATACTCAAACAAGACNAAAAAAAAAAAAAAAAAAAAAAAAAAAAAAAAAAAAAAAAAAAAAAAAAAAAAAAAAAAAAAAAAAAAAAAAAAAAAAAAGCAAATAAACCCAATACAGAACCAGAATTGCAGTTTCTGTCACTGTGGTTCTAAATCTTTGGCATTCCTTGCCATTAGTATTGGGAATAATGTTATAATGAACATAAGAATAATACTTTAGTAAACAGAGAAATAATGCTATAGTGAACATAGGAATGCCGAGATACCGTTAAATGTTTGACATCTCCATTCCATTGGGCAGTATATATTTTTGAGAATACTAGGTTATATGATAGTTTTCTTTTAAATATTTTAAGGATACTATATACTGATTCTCATAATGGATCCACAAATTTCCATCAAGAATATACAAATTTTTATGTGCTTCACAGCTTTACTTCACAGCCTCTTAAAGTTTGATAACAATACAATGGATAAGAGATGATATCTCATTGTGGATTTGCCTTACATGCCTCTGATGATCACAACACCAATGGTCAAGCCAGCATGGATGGAAGCAATTTCACATAGTCCCACCCTTAGATGAGAAGCTATAGGCATTAATAGCAGCTGATAGAAAATCAGTCTTTCCCAGGAATGAGCAGTCAATATGCTATCCAATGACAAGTAGTTAGCCTTAAATGCACACAAACACACACACACACACACACACACACACACACACACACACATATATATATATATATATATATATATATATATATATATATATATATATTTATATATATATATCTCCAACACAAAATGACACACGCATACATATAATTGAAGAATAAGGTATCATGAAGTTGAGAGGATGTGGGGGACACAAGAAGAGTTGGAAGGGAAGAGGAAAGGAAAATAATAAAAAAAATAGAAATTTTTATTGAATATTTTATATTCACATTTCAAATGCTATCCCATTTCTTGCTTTCTCCCCTGAAAAACCCCTATCCCATCACCCCCTCCTGCTTCTATGACGGTGTTTCTACACCCACTCACCCACCAATTTGCACCTCAACTGCCCTGGAACTCCCCTACAGTGGTGCACTGAGTCTTTACAGGACCAAGGATCTCTCTTCTCATTGATGCCAGAACAGGCTATCCTCTGCTACATACGTGGCTGGAACCATGGGTCCCTCCATGTGTATTCTGTGGTTGGTGGTTTAGTCCCTGGGAGCTCAGGGTGGGTTCTGGTTGATTGATAATGTTGTTCTTCCTATGGGGTTGCAAACCTCTTAGTTTCTTTAGTACTTTCTCTAACTCCTCCACTAGGGTCCCTATGCTCAGTCCAATGGTTGGCTGTAAGCATCCACCTCTGTATTTGTCAGGCTCTGGCAGAGCCTCTCAATTTACATATAAATTTTCATGAAAAAAAATTCTTTAAAATAAAGAGAAAGTGATGAAGAACAATTTTTATTAAAATTAAAAGTAAATAAATATGATAAAAAGAAAATAGATTTACAGAAGCAGAGCAGCAAGTAGAATTTACTAAAAGCCAAGAATAGGGCATTATGTATCTATTTCCTCTGAATTGAAACATTACCTCCCAGAAGGAGAAAATAGGCTTGTAAAACTCAGGAAATGAAATTATGAGGTTTACAATGTTCCTTCTCAAATTTAGATAAGCAGTAACAGTTGCTCAGAAAGAAGAAAAGAAAAAGAAAACCCCTCAAATTTCCACAAAGCTGCCTCCAACATCAGCTTTCTTTTTTTTCTTTCCAATTTTTTATTAGGTATTTTCTTCATTTACATTTCAAATGCAATCCCAAAAGTCCCTTATACCCTCCCATGCCCCACCCCCACCCCCGGCTCCCATACCCACCCACTCACACTTCTTGGCCCTGGTGTTCCCTGTACTGGGGCATATAAAGTTTGCAAGACCAAGGGCCCTCGCTTCCCAGTGATGGCCGACTAGACCATCTTCTGCTACATATGCAGCTAGAGACACGTGCTCTGGGGGTACTGGTTAGTTCATATTGTTGTTCCACCTATAGGGTTGCAGACCCCTTCATCTCCTTGGGTACTTTCTTTAGCTCCTCCATTGGGGACCCTGTGTTCCATCCATAGCTGACTATGAGCATTCACTTCTGTATTTGCTAGGCACTGACAGCCTCACAAGTGACAGCTATATCAGGATCCTTTCAGCAAAATCTTGCTGGCATATGCAATAGTGTCTGGGACCATCCAGAGACTGCCCCACCAAGGGAATCCATCCCATAATCAACATCAGCTTTCTTAATGCAGAAAGGATTTTCAGTGAAAATCGGCCTGAGTTATCCCTCTTTCTTTAACCCTTTCTAACAACCTTGTGAGTAACCCTTTCCCCACACCCTTACACCCCTGTGAATACCCCTTCCCCAACACCCCTGCAAATAACCCTTTCCCCACATTCCAGTAAGTATCCCCTGCACACTCCCTGGCTCACTCATTTAAACTTGAGTAGAACTGTTTCTTTAGTCTTCTGGTGAACTATCTGGCAGTTGTTCCTATCTCTCCAGGAGAAATCATACAGCACAGAAGAAAACTTAGTGGTATTGCTTTGAATTACAAAGGATTGAAGTTTTTACTGTACAAGATAAACTCTTCAATAAATCCTGGAGAGCTGCAGTATAATCCATAGTTAAGACTAATTTCAGACTTAAATTACTTTGTTTGGCGGTAGATATGAATGAGAGTCATGGGCTGTCCATTTCATTTCTTTTTCTGTACTTTTTAATAAATTTGTTATTTTCTAGGTTTGTTTAATTCCATTATGCATTCTATTATACTCCTAGTAAACAGGCCTAGAACTTACAAAAAGAAGTCCAGGATTCTTGCATAGGTTATGTGAGGGTATATAATATAATATAATATAATATAATATAATATAATATAAGTTTAGGAAGATGACTCATTGCTGTACATTTATCTCCAAACTCACACATGCACACTCATGCACACAGAGAGACATCCATGCTTATACACATATTCACACAAACATTCATACAGACATGCATACACTTGTGCACACACACACACACGCACACACACACACACACATGAATTCACATGTATAGACACATAAACAGATTTTAATATCACTCACCTACAAGGTATTTTAAAAATATTAATAGCAAACTTTGTTTGGATTTTTATAATTTACAAAATAAGATAATGATGCCTAATTGTACTCCATCCATATTTTGAAACATTATTATTATTTAGAAAATAGCCCTCTTTTAACCTTACTGAATAACTCTAGAGTTACATGTTAAGCCAAGGCTTCCAACTGTCCTTCTTGACAGGTGATAAATGATGTCCTCACATGTAACTGAGGATAATGAAACAAGCCATCTGCTTCAATGTCCAGGTTTGAGTGAGAGGAAACAGAAAGCCGGATTGTTGTGACAAAACAAAATTATTTAGAAATGTGCATATAAGCCTATACCAGGCTTGTCTTGGCTATAGCTCCAAAGTTACATGTATCTCACGAGTCCTATGAACATGGTCCAAGACATTTATAGAGGACATCATTCCACCACAGAAACATGTTCTCAAGATCTCAAGTTTCATGTTTATATGAATTTCATTTGTTTATTTATACACCTCTGTGTGTGTGTGTGTGTGTGTGTGTGTGTGTGCCCATGTGTGCCCATGTGTGCTATATTATGCCTGAGGAAAGCAGCGAGCAACTTCTGAAAGCCAATTCCCTCCTTCTATGTTTATGTGGCTGCTAAGGAGAATACCCGGAAAGTCGGGCTTGGAAGCAGCATGCTACCTTATTGGCTCCACATCCACTTTCAAAGTTCTAGTCATATGCAATAAGAAATCAAAGAACACATAATAGAGTAGACCTAAAAATAATAACGACTTTATTATAAATTCTAGGCATTTATAATACCTTCTCCCCCTGCTCCAGCCTGTCTCTTTATTTCTTTATCTTTTCCTTTTTGAGAGAATAAAAGAAATTCAGGATTAGAAAAACAACATTTTGACAACATTTGTGAAATGTTAAGTAAATTCTGAAAACAATCACATACAATCTCTTTTATCCCTCCGATCCCTATTAAGGTGAGGATAAAACAGGGTGAAACAGGGAGACTAAAATAAATGTTAAATAATTATTCCTGCAATGGATTCTAAAAGTGTACAGAGAGAACTGCGGAAGTCAATGAATCTGTCTTATCAACACCCTGAAAAGTCAAAGTGAACTGTGCTCTTCAGCTACCATTGCCTCAGAACTGCAAAGAGCAAAATGAAAACAGAGGGTAGGAAATGCCATTCCATTGCAAGGGCTGGCAGTGTTTTTGTTTGTTTTCATTTGAATAGGGTCTGCCCTAGCAAGCCTTTAATTTGTGTAAGTATACACATTAGATTCAGAAAGGATTAATTACTATATAGTCAATAGTCTTGCAAATGCCTTTGCCCAATATTCTTGAAGCCACATATGAAACACTAGTTGGAAAGAACCCAAATGGGAAATCCTAGAGGCAAGAAAATCATTGAGGATGCAGTCCTCTTTACTAGATTGTGAGAGAACCCTTAGAATCAGAAATGACAAACCAAGAAATCTAACCATAAGCAAATAAATACAGGATTTATAAACATATTGTACATGCCTTTCTTTTTTTTTATTAAGTTTATTCTTTGACCATTTGATATGTGTAATATAATGCTTTCTGATTAACAGTGTCTACCAACCTTGTTTGTTTGTTTTTCACAATCTAATCCCTGTCAACCTCACTCCTCTCTATCAGTTTCCTCCCTGGATTTGTAAATTTTGGTCAGACTTTGTGACCCACTTGGTTTAACTGGGGCAATCTGTGTGACCATTGGACTGGAAATATTTATTAAAACTTGGTTAATTTATTGATGAACCGACAACTAAAGCCGATGGGTATTCCTTTCCCAAATCCATAAGAAACAAGAAGTTTCTCTTTGCGGGTAGGATCTCCTGACTCTTCTCGCCATCTATTCATAACCACAGAGGCACTTCTTCTTGTGAAAATCTAGTAAATTTATCCATAGCCGTTATTATTTCTTTATTACAATAGTTATATCCTAGACTAAGTTGGTATTGCAGAGGGCTTCTATCTTGCAGCTATACTCCCTGTATCTTCCATCTGTGGTCTTCCTCTAGTTTTAGAAGACATGGTAGAAATGGTTTTAGGTCTGAGTATTCATCTGTCACTTATTCTTAGCATCATGTGCAGCTATGGGTCTCCATATTTACCACCATTCATTGGAACAATAGGCTACTTTGAAAAAGGCTAAAAGTAATATTTGCCTGTGGGTATAAGCCTAAATATTTAAAGAGCAGTTTGAGTCTCTGTCGATTTAGATAAAGGATGATATGAGATTGCCCCTAGGATCTATAACTTAACCCTGCTAGAGTATTTTTATTTTCTTTTATTTTTTTTTAAGATTATAATTACGGGGCTGGAGAGATGGCTCAGTGGTTAAGAGCACCAACTGCTCTTCCAGAAGTTCCGAGTTCAATTCCCAGCAACCACATGGTTGCTCACAACCATCTGTAATGGGATCTGACGGGCTCTTCTGGGGTGTCTGAAGACAGCCAGATTGTACTCGTCATATATATTAAATAAATAAATAAATAAATAAATAAATAAATAAATAAAATAATGTTTTAAAAGATTATAATTGCATCATTTGTCCTTGATCTTTCCCTTTAAACCCTGTCAATTATATATAACCCTTTTTGCTCTCTTTCAAATCCACTGCCTATTCTTTTTGATTAATTGTTGTTATATGCATAAATGTATAGGTATAGGTTTTTAAAACTACATTCATACTATATGTAATGGATTCTTTATTATGAAAAAGGTTTCACAATCAATTAAAGAGTGGTTGGTTGCCCCCATAACAGTAGCGTCATGATTGCACAAGTGGATTCATGTTTCTTGGCAAGTTTGTCTTACTGTTCTTGGGTTCACAGGTGGATAAGAACATTGGTATCTTTCTCCCTCAGTAGCCTACATGACACCTTTGAGGCCATCAAAGTTAGCTATTATGGAGGAAGCTTCTTAGCTTCAACTTGATTTCCCTATATCATGAAAGTTATATGTGTGGTATTTTCATCAATAGCTTCTTGTCATCCAGTTACAATGGGCAACCAAGGAGAATGTTAAGAACCAGTATTGTTTGGGGCACCTCTGAAACCTCTCTGACCAACAATTCAAAGAGATACCACACCTCTGGCACTGATATTAAATAACTCATGGCTTCTGGGAAGTATGTTTTATGACTTTAAACTTTTTAAATTTGGTTACAGGTTAATGGGTTTCCCTATGACATTTCCATTCTCTTTCTATTCTCTCTCTCTCTCTCTCTCTATCTATCTATCTATCTCTCTCTATCTCTCTCTCTCTCTCTCTCCTGCAATGACTTCCCTACTTAAACCTCTCTGTCCTCAATATTCTCACTCTCAAAGTATCTTTTCTCTTTCTTTTAATACAAGGCTTACTATGTACCTCAGGCTGACTTGGAACACACTATGTAGACCATGTTGGCTTTGGCTTTGGTCTGTTAATTTTTCTGCATAGACCTCCAAGTGCTAGAGTTATAGTTGTCCAAGATCTTAAGCTCCAGATAAAACTCAATACATATGCTTTTAAAACAAAAGTAAATTCATTCATATTTCTTCAAAAAGAGAATGTTTTAATGGTTGGTTATGAAATATCTGTTTAAAAAAACCCCTCAATTTCTGGGTAATTTTTTATGAGGGCACTAGGTTCTTCAGTGAAATATCATAATAGAATGGGATACTAGGTACTGGAACACAGGTGAAGAAATTGGGTTTGGGGGGCCTGTTTTTTAAAGAACGTAACTTGCTCCCCTACTCATCTCTCCCCTCTCCCTCTACAATGATAAAATTAACAAGATTGTTCCATGACAACCCCTCCCTGCCTTGACTGTCATTCTTGGCTTCACAACAGGCATGAGAGCAAGGTGATATCCAGCTTCGAACTGAAATGTCTGAAGCCATGATCCAAACTAAACTTCTACTCCTTTGAGTTGTTTTTATTTCAACTTTTTTCTCACAGCAACCAAATGCCCATATGGCAAGTTTGCAGCAAAGACAAGATACTAATTACATCTGACTGATGTGGCCTGCAATGTATTGTCACTATCAGCAGTTTGTGTTAATTCCTTTTTTCCTTCTATTAAATTAACAGACTCTCTTATGTAGTTATCTTATGTAAATTTGTTAGCTGGAGTCTTCTCAATATCCAAGTTACTGTTGTGAATGCTACATAGGATGAGCTTTTGATACAAGCATGTGTTATTGCTGATCATATCACTGCTCCTAGATGCCTCATGTCTTCCTGTGGCTTTTCTCCCACACTGGCTATAGATGATGAGAATAATAAGCATTATACTTTGGTTAGAACAATGTAAGTTAAACTGGAGCCTAACATAAAAAAAAAAAAATCCTCAGTGAGCATGTGCAGAGTTGGCTGAACCGCCAAGGAATGAGAAAATATATAGTAGTAATACAACTATCAACTGTGGAGGATACAAAAGACACCAAAGGTAATATTTTCAAAGAAGTCAAAGGTGCAGCAGGATAGCCCCTAACATGAAAATACTCCCGTAGGTGATTTGTGTTTATACTCTCTGTGTAGAACCTGATCTTAACTCAGTTGCTAGGCAAAGAATGGAACGTTAGACAATGTTAGTGAAACTGTCCCAGAAAATATGATAGAGATTGGGTTTCTAAAGGGAAGTGCTGTATTCTCAATATCGCAAACTGCCTCTCAACCAGCTGCTTTAATTACCCAGGTACAGATTCCTTTTGGTCACAATGCCTTCTCTATATAGGAAATTGCCAATTCCATATAGCTATGCTAGGATGGAAAAAAATTATCCTTGCATTGAAACTAAAATGTATGAGGGAAAAGTTTATGTCACTATCATTGATACTTTGTGGTTCTATTCTTGAATTTTGTAATAGAATTGAGTGCTGTCCTCCATTTTCATTTATAATATTCTCTGCTTTATACTGAATCTGTGTGGTACTCAGCCCCTCTCACTTTGTGAAAACTTTTAATCTAATGGACAATGAATGCCATGTGCTATTCATTTGGAAGTTTCTGAGGCTCACTAAATTTCCACTCGATATTCAACCGACAGAGTTATCACCTTTAAGAACATCACTTTCCACATACCAATCCCTGGCAAACATGGAGGTGGAAGCTAACGGTCAGCTTTTAGATGGAACACAGGGTTCCCAAGGAAGAAGGAGCTAGAGAAAGTACCCAAGGAGCTAAAGGGGTCTTCAACCCTATAGGTGGAAGAATAACCATGAACTAACTAGTACCCCCTGGGCTCGTGTCTCTAGCTGCATATATAGAAGAGGATGGCCTAGTTGGCCATCAGTGGGAAGAGAGGCCCCTTGGTTATGCAGACTTTATATGCCCCAATACAGGGGAACGCCGGGGCCAGGGGGTGGGAGCGGGTGGGTAGGGTAGCAGGGCCGGGAGGGGGGAGGATATAGGGGACTTTCTGGATAACACTTGAAATGTAAATGAAGAAAATATCTAATAAAAGTTGAAAAAAAAAAAAAAAAAAGAACATCACTTTCCCAGTATTGTAGGAATCCTTAACATTTTTCACAGCACGATAGACAGCGTACAATGATGTTTCATTCATCTAATAAGGTACCTGCTAGATGTCAATTGGCAGCAATAACAACAGTAACCATGTCCCTATCAATGCTCTATAAACAACAATAAAAGACTACGTCCTTTCTGCTTTTTCACTGCTAGATTCTCACTGAAAATAAATAAGTTAATAAATAAATGAGGAAATGTTAAGGAAGAAAATTTGTCATTTATACTAAGTCTGTCTTCATGTCACACAAAGCATTCTTTGTGTCTGCTTGGAGAATGGCTACTGCCTGTCTATGGTCATCAGTCTATCTCTTATAATCTCTTCAAAGGCTCGTGGAAATCCAAAGAAGATACTGAGCCTTAAGGCTCTCTGTCACATCACAGACAGATGTGAAATATAACCACCAGCCTCCTGAAATAAGTTCATCAACTCAGAAAAGAAAAAACGAGACTTGACAACATTCTTGTCAAGAGGATTGATAGGAAAGGCCAGGGCTTTGCCACATGAGTACACACTGATTGTTGCTCAGGGCTTGGAGAATGATGAGCAAGTGGGGGCTCTTAGCTGAAAATGTTAGCCATGAACACTCAGAAGGAGAAGGAACGGAGTGATTAGATGAGAGGAGGTGTCTCTTGTGGATGCCATTGTACCCAAGAACAAACTAACTTTTCCCTCTCTGATTTCTTTTTAAACTTGATCTTAAAAGGAGAAGAAAAGTGGAATAAAAACCTCTCACATTTTCTCATTTGTGAAAACGTTTCAATGCCAAAGATAAAATTGGACGGAAATGCCAAAGAAAAGAAGTGTAGAATCTCTAGTAATTCATAGTATTCATCTGAAGCCTAGGCCTCCAGTTGTTAGCAGCCTCCAGAGGTAAGCAACTGTTGTGTCTGTCCAGAGAAAATAGAGGAGAATGGGCACAGTTCCCATTTTTAGTATAGCAAAATGATATGGTGGCTGAGTACAACTCCCTTTGCTATATTATAAAAAGTTGCAAGAAGTTACCTCTCTAACTCAGAATTTTGTTATTGTTTTGCTCTTTCCTTCTTAAGATGTGCTCATGAGGAAAGCTAAGGGCTAGCACCTTTGCTATCTCACTATAAATTTCAATTTATAGCTCTGATGCAATTAGAATGCCTGGAAGGATTAGCAGTAATGTATCTTGGATTTACTTTATGCACTCAGTTTATTGTCAAAAGTTATTCCCAAACTTCCTTCTTCACCTTCATTACACACATATTCTCATATTAGTACACACACACACACACACACACACACACACACACACACTCACACAAAATTTCAGGCTTGAATATAACTTTATGTTTGATATACTCAAAGCAAAACATAATGTGTTCCATTTATCAGGGCTGTAAATAAATCAGGTTGAGAAACACGAAATTCAGTTATGAATAAATTATCCCAAATGACTCTACTTATAATATTTTCATTTTCATTCCATCAAGAATGTACCACTTGCATGCATTAAATGAATTATGGTACAGGCTTAGAGTGAGCTGCTATTGGGTCCATTAATACTGGTGTCTTAGTAGAGTATATACTGATTTTCCAAGATGTCCATGATAGATTACTGGGAGAATAAAACAAACTACGAAGCAACATCTAAAATTTGTTTCCAATTTTAAAAGTATGAAGTATGATTACATTACAAATAGTCCTATCTTTATGTATAAGAAAATATCTGTGTGTTGGAAAAAGAAACATGAAAATTGCAGTAAGTGCTTATGACTCTGAATGGTAGTATTTCTTCTCCTAATAACTTTTCTTAGTAAACTGAGAGGGAACACATGAACAAATCCAAACTGACCATGTGTTTCCAAATTTGACTGAAGGTTTTTGAAAAAAAAACAATCACCTTACATCTACTATTACATATTTTTTCAGTGGAATTATGCTTCAATGGCTTGATAGAAATGTCTGGTGAAACTCATTTGTTTTCAATTTTGAAGATTAAATAGACTAATTAGCAAGATTGTAAATGTAAATAACTCAAATTCAGAATTTCCATAATTTGAAGTAATAGGGAGAAGGAAGGTATAACCGGAGCCAGAGATTCAGTGATAAAGCTGCTCCTCTCTATGACGGGTTTTTCAGGCAATGCTTCTCTGTGACAGCGTGACAATTTATAAAAAACAAAACGAAACCAAATCAAACCAAACACCTTCTAAATTAAGTTCAGTAGGAAAAGATAAGCCATCTCTAAATCACACCATTTCTACTTTCATCTTCAGTAGGCAGGTTGAATTTTGAAATAAAGGCAACCCCCATCCCAAAACAAAATAAATAAAATTGCTAGAGAATAACATGTTAGAAACTTGAGTTCTATAGTTCTATAGTTTTTTTTTTCATCAATAAGCATTTTCCTGGACTAAGGAAGTGGTTGTGTTGACTAGTTTCATGTCAGTTTAACATAAGCCAGAGTCACCAGAGAAGGGGAGCCTCAATTGAGAAAATGCTCCCAAAAGATCAGGTTGTAGGCAAGCCTGTAGAACAGTTTCTTAGTGATTGATGAGGGAAGGCCCAGCCCATTGTCAGTAGGTCAGCCCTGGGCTGGTCCTTCTGGGTTCTATCAGAAAGCCGACTAAGCAAGCCATGTAGAGTAAGACAGTAAGCAGCATCCCTCCATGGCCTCCATATTGTCTCCAAAATCCAGATTCCTGTCCTGTTTGAGTTCCTGTCCTAATTTTCTTTGATGATGAACAGTGGTATGAAAGTATAAGCCAAATAAACCCTTTTCTCCCAAGTTGCTTTGGTCATGATTTCTTTCAAAGCAATAGAAAAGTTAGCTAAGACATTGGTAGTACTGACTTAGCATATAGTAAACACTGAAAGATGATTATTTAAAAGATATAGTACCAAACCAGCAAATGTAATCAAAATTTCCAAATATATAGCCTTCACTCTGGTCTTTTTATTATGCTTGTATGTGAATAAATACATATGCGTATGCATATATGCTGCTAAGGTGTTTTGTTCTATAGTAAAGATACTTTTCTTAAAAATCACAAAATAAGAAATATGCCAATTTGTTCAAAATCAAACAGCAATCTAGCCACAGAGTTAACAAGTTTGGCTGAGACTCAGAGCACTAAACATGGATGTTACATCATTTGCAATGTAGTTTTTGAGGCAGAAATCTAGCCAAGCAATTTCTCCAAAGTATATTTTAAGTGATGCTTCTCCTTTAACATGAACAGAGTAGCATGGAACATGTGATTAGACACACATTCAGATTACAATAAACTGGCCTATTCCTGTAAATCAATTTGAGAATGCCATAGTGATCATCTACAAAATCTGTGTGTGCTAATCTGTCATAGCTAGGTTTTAAATAAGCACTGTGTTCTGTCTGGGAAGTAGGATTCTTGCCATAAGAATGCATTGTCTTTTGTTTTGGTTGTGTTCCTGTGAACATCTGTTCTCAAGGCCCATAAACAGTGTCTGTACCTGTGTGTTCATTTGGAAGAGAGAGAGAGAGAGAGAGAGAGAGAGAGAGAGAGAGAGAGAGAGAGAGAGAGAGAGAGAGAGAATGAGATGGGGGAAGAAAATTAAAAAGCAGATCCAACCATATATTATTGTTTCCCTCTGCTTACAACATCCAATTCATTAATTTAAAGTTTCTGAGATGTAATCTGTTTTGCTTTTTTTAAAAAATCCAGATTGTCAGAAGTGCAAAATAAATCAATGTTGATGTAACAAAACAAGTCAGAAAATGAGAAAAAATGACATCTTTCAAGATCAACTGTTCCACAGAGTACAGAACAAGCTGGCAGCCTGCAGAAGATCATACATTAACTAGCTTAAGCACTAAAGGGGGAAAAAAATCCCTGACTGTCAGTGGATGTCAGAGTTAGGAAGCAAAGAATCCACTCTTCCTGGCGACTGATACATTGTTATATCTCTGTAGGTAGTAATTTCTTAAGCACAGCCAATGATCTTATTTTAATCTACCTTATTATACACTTTGGAATGTGTAACCGTTTTAGAATAAGCCACATACTAGAATATGAATAAATATTTGAAATACCTTGAAGACATGAAAGTATGAATTATTTTCATCTATATATGGGTAGTTTGCAAAATAATTCAACAGTGGACAAGGTAAGTTAAGATGAATGATTGAAACACAAAATTTAAAGAAAGTGGAGATGATACGTTTATTCAAAAGACCATCATTTACTTCTTCCTACATGTGTATGTCCTTTGTGTTCATTCCTTTGTTGTTGTTGCTTTTGTTTTGTTTTGTTAGTCAATAATCTGAATCTATTATCTGCTGCACATGAAATACTTTCATTGGCAAATACAGATGCTCACAGTCATCTATATGATGGAACACAGGACACCCAATGGAGAAGCTAGAGAAAGTACCCCAGGAGCTGAAAGGGTCTGCAACCCTATAAGAGGAACAACAATATAAACTAACCAGAACCCCCAGAGCTCGTGTCTCTAGCTGCATATGTAACAGAAGATGGCCTAGTCGACCATCATTGGGAAGAGAGGCCCCTTGGTATTGCAAACTTTATATGTCCCAGTACAGGGGAATGCCAGGGCCAAGAAGTAGGAGTGGGTGGGTGTGGAGAGCTGCACAGTGCTGTGCCTTTAAGAGGGTGCTGGCTTCTGCCTTCTGCTAGCCCTATAGTGAGTGCTCTCAGGGATACAAGTCCTCAATTGGCTAAGGCTGATGATCTGGCTTACTTATGTGGACCTATCTGCTTTTGCCACATGGCTTACTGGGATAGGTTGGCCTAGGACTGTTTAGCCTATGGGCTGGCTTTCCCCCTGTTCTATTAGTGAGAGTCAGTTAGTTAGGGCCAGTCAGTCAGGGTAAGTGAGTCAGGGTGAGTTAGGGAGAGTTAGGTCAGAGAGAGCCAGGGTGAGTTAGAGTTAGGTCAGAGTTAGTCAGGGTCAGCTAGTCAGAGTGAGTGAGTCAGGGTTAGTTAGGGAGAGTTGGGTCAGACTAGTCAGAAGAAGAAAATTTCAAGGTTTCCTGAATAAACTGTTTAAGGAAAAGCTGGGGAGGGGGGGTCTCGTCCTTCTTGCTGGCGAGAGGTGAGAGACAGGTGGGTAGGGGAGCAGGGTGCGGGGAGGGTAGAGAGAACTTTCGGGATAGCACTTGAAATGTAAATTAAGAAAATATCTAATAAAATATTAAAAGCACAAAAAAAGAATCTGAAAAAAAACATAGCTAAGGAAAATTCTGATAAAAAATACTGATGAACATTATAAGTAAATGATATCCTAGAAATGAGGTATCTACATGGACTGAATGAGATTCAAGAAGAAATATCAATGCATGAAATGGGAAGTGAAGACCTCTGATATATGTGGACAGGAAAAGAAATGGGGAATGGGAAGTGAGGCACATAGTAAAAGAGAATAGAGTTTAAGACATGGAAATAAGTGAAGAACTAGCTGTTGAAAGTAAAATCTGGATCCAAGAATAACACATTGCAACAAAACTAAAAGAGAATATCACAAACCTTGGTGTCATATAAGAATAAGAAAGGTAGTTAGAGCTGGAGAGATGGTTCAGCAGTTGAGAGTTTTTGCTCTTGCAGAGGACTTGGCTACAGTTCCCAGCACCCACATGGTCACTCACAACCATCTTTATCTCTAATCTCAGGGAATCTGGTAGTTAATGGAAAGATAAAAATAGCAGATAGGTCCTAGTTACAGAGACAAAGTTCAGAGCTGAGAAGAAAGGAAGGACCATTCAGAGCTGCCCAACCTGAGAATCCATCCGATATACAACCACCAAACACAGACACTATTGCATATGCCAGCAAGATTTTGCTGACAGGACCCTGATATAGCTCTCTCTTGTGAGGCTATGCCAGTGCCTGCAAATACAAAAGTGGATACTCATAGACATCTATTGGATGGAACACAAGGCCCCCAATGAAGGAGCTTAAGGGGTCTGCAACTCTATAGGAGGAACAACAATATAAACTAACCAGTACCCCCCAGAACTGTGTCTCTAGTTGCATATGTAGCAGAGGATGGCCTAGTCGGCCATCAATGGGAGGAGAGGCCCTAGGTATTTGGAAGATCATATGCCCCAGTACAGGGGAATGCAAGGGCCAGGAAGTGGGAATGGGTGGGTTGGGGAGCAAGGCAGGGGGAGAATATAGGGGGCTTTGGGGATAGCATTTGAAATGTAAATGAAGAAAATAATAAAAAATTAGAATTTTAAAATAAGCAAAAAAAAAAAAAATAGCAGGTAGGTAAAACAGAGGAAATAATAAGATGAAGACTCTGAAATCAAGGAAAAGTGAAGAAGGAGAATACTCACTGAACATGACAGTTTTTACAATGAAAAACAAAAACAAGTTTAAACAACAACTAAATAGAAAGCAATGATCTACCAAGATTTTAAACTTGAAAGATTACTGACTCCAATCCATAAACTGTGGGAAAATCAAGAACAAATCCATTGAAGGGGATAAGGATAGAGATTTGCATTACTAATATGTGCATTAGGAGAATGTGTCAGTTGTCTGTTTATTAAATTACTTATTTATATTTACTTTTTGAGACAAGGTCTCACTTTGCAATTTCAGCTGGACTTGGTCTTCCTCTCTCAGGTCTTCTGGTAATTGAATTACAGGCCTTACCAGGCCTGGCTTAGTAGTTGTTTTAACTGATTTTTCAGAAGTCATGGTGTGGAGCTATATAAAGGCAGCTCAGCATGGGTTTAATCAGAGAATTAAAGAAAGTTGTTGATGTTTATTCTTTGTTCTCTTTAACCAACCTCTTAGAATAAGTAGTCTTCATTCTAGCATAGCTAATTAGGTTGTGAAAGTATCAGCTGGAGAGTAGAAGCCAAATATTGAAATGTAGAAGGAGATAGCTCCGATCATCATTGCAGAGTTTTGTTTCTTTCTGAACTTTCCTCAGATATCAGGAGTAAGTGTTTCCATATGTGAAGAAGTTGCTTCGAATTCTGCTTCTGCTTGTTGGGTCAAGGATGTTGCTCTTGACTGCACATCCTTAGTTCTATAGCGTAAACAAAAGGTCATTTCCAAGGTCAGGTACTCTCACAGGATCAACTGACTTGCTCCCAGGTGTATCTAGATTATTTTACCAACAGGGCTCGCTACTGTGGACAATCAACCAGAAAATTGTTGGATCATTAGAGCAAGTTAAGTAAGTGGAAGAATCAACTACATTTAAAGAAAAAGTAACAAGCTCTATTGGATATTCACTTAAAGATTAAATGAAGTTAGAATGAGAACATTATAATTTGTTGTAATTTTTCTGAGTAAATAAAAATGAAAGAAAATTGGAATCTGGAGAAAACGAAGAACAAGAATCTTCTCTATCTATCTCTCTCTCATATTTATTTATTTATTTATTTATTTATTTATTTATTTATTTATTCTTTTAGTTTTTCTAGACAGGGTTTCTCTGTATAGCCCTGGTTGTCCTGGAACTCACTCTGTAGACTGCGCTGGCCTAGGACCCAGAAATCTGCCTGCCTCTACCTCCCAAATGCTGAAATTAAAGGTTTGTGCCACACCAGATTGAAGAAATACTTGGTATAGGGGAAATGTTAAAACTACCATTACACTAGATAGGATGAAGAACCAAATGCTATAAAGAATGATTTAGCAATTTGAATATAAAAATCAAATGATATGAATTTATAGGATGGAAAAAAACTAAAACAACAACAACAAATCAAAACAGAAATGATATGCTGGCTGGTTTTATATCAACTTGACCATAGGTTGAGTAATATTTGAGAAAGAGGGACCACAGTTAAGACAAGATCCCTATAAGATTGGCATATAGGCAAGTCTGTAGGGGTATTGTCTTGATAATTGATGTGGAAGGGGTATTGCCTTGATGATTGATGTCTTGCTAATGAAGGACTCAGATCATTATGGGTACTGTCACTCCTGGACAGGTGGTCCTGAATTGTGTAAGAAAGCAGACTGGACAAAATACAAGGAACATGTTAATAAGCAAACCTTTTCTGTGGCTTCTGCTCCAGTCTCTGCCTCCAGGTTCCTTCTCTGCCCTGGCATCTTTAAGAGATGGGCTTACAAGCTAGTTGTGAGGTAAAATAAACTCTGCCTGCCATTCTCTGCCATTATCATAGCAATAGAAACCCCAAAATAGAATTAGGTATCAAGTATGTGGGATATGGCTATGGCAGACTTAGTAATCTGTGTTGTCTTGTCAGGTAGAGATGGTTTGTCAAGAGTTGGTTGTGAATAACAACAGACTGGCACCACTGAAGTACAACAGTTGCTTTTCTGGGACAATTAATGCTCATTAGCTGGAGCTGAGAAGTCAGTGGTGATTCTGAAGAGACAAACATCATTGATGCAAAATCTGTGAGAAGTGTTTTTCTGGGTCAGTACACAAAAATCTGTGATCTAGAGAAGATCAGTCCTGTACCAGTGCTCACAGCTAAATGTAGTAATATGTAAGTCTCCCTGGTAGTACTGGTTTTGAAAGCATGAAAAGCTCATGGTGAAAAGCAAGTCTCAGCACCAGGAAAGTCCAGGAGATGTTCTGGTGAATTTATAGCCTCCGTTGAAGCAGAAGCCCCAGGACTGAAGAGGTCATGGAGAACAGTTGAGGCTTAGTAATACGCAGCAAAGTCAGATTCCCTGAAGAGAACAAGGAGATGCAGTTGATGAAAGTACCACCCAGTTGCACTGAAGAACCTAGCATTTTGGAGATGTCAGTAACATGAGAATGACCACCATCAACAGCGTCTTGTCTGAGCCTAAGAGACAAGTATGCATATCAAATATGGCAGAGCTGGAGAAGTGCCACTCTCGAGGCACTTAGGAGTACAAACGATGTTGAGTTTGACTTAGACATTGAGGACCAACAATTTTACACTGTTGTAATTTTTTTTTGTCTTTGATTCAATTGTGGTGGTACCATGGCTCTTCTCTCTTGCAATAAGTAGTTTTATAACTTATTTTTGATATTATAGGAGTTCATAGTTAAAAGGGTTCAAACTTTTAAAGAACATTTGGAAGTTTAGAGAGGCTACAGATATTTTGGAAAGGCATTGAATGTTGAGAAATATTTTGGATATTTTAAAGAGATAGAAATTTTAAAATATTTAAAATTTTGAAGACTGTGAGACCATTAAAAGCTGCAATGTTATATACTATGCTATTAACATATCAACTTGGGAACACATTAGAAAGGAAAGGTTCAAGTTGAATAGTGATGTGCTTGTGGGTCAAATTGAAAATGGATCAATTGTGCTGGTTTCTTTTGTTTCAACTTGAACCAATAGAGTTATCTAAGAATAGAGAACCACAACCGGGTACATGTTTCTGTATGACTGGCCCAACTGCTAGTTTGTGGGGTATTACTTTGATTGGTGGTTGGTGTGGGATGGCCAAATAAACAAGAGAAGTTCACAAAAAACATTTTTAGAAACATGGAGTTTGGTTTGAGTTGGACAGCTCTTCAGATCATGATGGATAAAGATGGAGAAAAGCCGAGAAGGGGAGCTCACATGACTTTCACTGTACAGGCCCAGGATGTAAATCCCTACATCCACAGACCAGGTTCCCTGGAAGGCATGGTGCGGAGCTGTAATGAGATGGGGGAGGGGAAAGAAAGTAGCCAAGACTGGGGTTTGGAGTTCAAGGCGACTGTTTATTTCGGGGAAATTACTTGGGGGAGGGGGGGAGGAAAGCCCCGCCCCCAGTTGACTCTGCACAGGCATCTGGCCTTTGGGGGAACCGACTGAGGAGTCAGAGCCCTGGAAGACTGGGAGAAACAGACTGCAGGTGTCACCAGGCTTTCAAGCCTAATTAATAAGACAATGGCTGCAGCTGGGGTGCAGCTTCTCAAGGCTCTGGTCATTGCACCAGCTATGCTGGAGGGGGAGGGGTACCACATTTCACCACTTTTTTTTTTTTTAATGGGCCTACAGACCATGGGATGGTACCACCCACATTCAGAATGAGTTTACTCCTCTGTTAATCCTCTCTAAACACTCCTTGTAAACACACTCAGAGATACATCTGGTAAGTTCAGTTACATATCTTGTGGACAAAGGAAGTCTTCAGTTCTGGAAATGGGTTACATCTAACTAAGTTGTTGGTAAAAGGATCCCCATAGAAACTCCCCAAATAACCCAGGCTATTGCTTACAGTATTGGTTTTTCTCCCACAAACAGAATAAGCTCCAAGTGCTCAAGACAACATCTGCACACCTCATTAAATATGGAGAAGCTGAGCTGGTACTTAGCCAGAGCATGACTAAGTCCTGGAAAAAAAAAAAAAAATACTCCTTTTCTGCTAAAGGACCTTACAACAAAATGACTCTTGTTGACATTCTGCCACACTCATAGATAAGTGTCTTGCTCAGCTATCATCAGAGAAGTTTATTTCCAACAATAAATGGGAATAAATACAGAAATTCACAGAGAGACAATATGCAGAGACTGAGAGACCTTGGAACAGTTGATCCTGAGTAGGATATCTCCATCAGTTTCCTCCCCTCAAGGCTCTAGGAACCCTGTAGAAGAGGAAGGACAAAGATGGGAAGAGCACAGGGCGATCAAGAATGCTGAGGAAACTATGTCTATAAACACAGTAGAGCTATTCCACATAAGAACTCGCAGAGACTGTGGCAGCAGGTTCAGGGCCCACACAGGCCGTGGCATGAGGGATCCCTGGGATGAGTTGAAGTAGATGTCAGCTCCCATCCCTAACCCAGAAGCTGTCCCTAGTTGATAACTACTTGCAAATGAAAAGTTAGTAAACAAACTACTCTTAAGAGTAGGCTGCATGGCCAGCAGTAGATAACGGTTATAAAATGAGCTCAGGGGTCATTTTGCAGGTTTCTGTATTGCTCTGTTTAGTTTGTCTCATAAGCGTTGTCTGGGCCTTTTTTTTTTTTTTCCTCTTACCCCACAGGTCTTTTACTTATATATTATGGTTTCCAATTGTGTGTTTGTTTGTTTGTTTTTTTCAATTGTGTGTTTTTAAGAGACTTTTGCATTTGCAAGATGTGTGACTCTGCATTCATTTGTATTTCTAGTGATTTTTTTTTTTTTTTGGCTCTTTGTTTTTTTCTGTATTTATTTGTTCTGTCCTATTCAAATACATTAGCTTTTTCAAAAACCACTTCTTATTTTAAATACTATTTTTCTTTATTTTTTCTATTTACTTTGAGATGCCTGTTTGTTTTATAAGAGAGACCAAGGAAGGCTATGGCTTTGCATGGTTGGGAGGAAGGGATGATCAGAGAGGTTCAAGGAAAAAGGAAAGCACAATCAGAATATATTGTAGCCAAAATGTATTTTCAATTAAACCTTGCTTTAGACTAAATAGAATTGAAAGGTTACAGTATAAATCAAACCAATTGTGAAATTGATTGAATTTTTAAGGCAATCCTAATGATAACTGATTTCTTCTGCATTTCAGATATTTTTGCTCTACATTTATAAATTTAGTGGTTTTTTTNATCTAAATCATGGAAAGTCCAAGGTAATGAGGTTTTATTCTATCACACAGAAAATCTCCCACCCCTAACTTCTGTATAGAAAAAAATGCCTCATAGGGTCTGTAGGACCCATTTCTTGAGGGCTAAAACAGCTAACAAGAAATGGAACCCTGCTCTCTGACTACACAGCCCAGTTTCCTTCTTTTTCACTTAGCTCTATGTGTGATGTTTTTTAAGAAAACTTATTTCTTATCAGGCAACTTCACAGATTAGCAATTTATTCAGGGCCAATCCTTAAAAAAAAAAAAAAAAAAAAAAGCCACATAATTCATTTGCTCCAAATTTGGTTTCTTTAAATTCTGTTGCCTAGTTCTAGGTGATATGCTATGTGAAAAATTTAAACCTTTTAAATTTTATTTAAGCTGAAAAACCAAAGGTACTTATATCTACAAGGATTTGAGTAGTTTGGGCACTTACACAGAATTCAGCTCTCTCTCTCTCTCTCTCTCTCTGTGTGTGTGTGTGTGTGTGTGTGTGTGTGTGTGTGTGTGTGTGTGAAATCTACATATAACCGGTAGTGACATTTTGCAAATTCAACACAGTCCAAATGTTATAAAAACCTTTCTGAGGTAATGCTAACAAAATACTCAAGTTGGTGTGAGTGAAAAAACACATTTTCTATCTAAAAATGATAGTTACACATCTTCAACAGTAAGGAACTATATGAAACATATGATGTTGATTATAAAGACATCTCTTTCTTATAAAATTAATACCACCTATTTTATTACCATTTTCTGTGCACTTAAACCTGAGATTTGTGTGTACTGAATTGATTCATATCTATATTTGAGTTCCTTTAATTTTACAACAAGATTTCCCCACTGTTAGAAATAAATTAGGTGTACTTTCTTTTCTATCAACATTTAAAACAATATATTCTACAATTTGTTGTCATATCTGAGATCAGTCATGGATTATTGAAATCCCAATCAAGAGAAAACCTAAAGACAATTAGATCAACAAGCCAGGTTTAAGCAAATTGTGCTCATTTGCATATCCTCATAATTCTCCATTCATAGTTGTCAGAAACTATCATGGAGCAGAGAGAAGTCCTGGAAGAAGCTGTTACAAAAGGAGATGCTGGCAAAAGATAACTTGATGACTTCCCTCTATTTAATAGCCCTGGGTTCTACCAGAGACTATCTGTACCAATGACCTTGAGTTTATCCTCTTATTCTCTGGTATTGAGTCCACAGAAAGAACTAATGTAGCTACATAGACTTAAGAACCACCCCCAAATTGAAAAATTCAACAAATATCAATTAAGTCAAGGACTGTGACAAATGAGGTATGTTTTTAAATGCTTTGAGAGTGTACTTTTTCAGATAGCTGATGGACCTGGTTATTTTCTTATTTGTGCTTAAAATAACATGCCAGTACTTATGTTGATTATGGTGTGGAGGGGGGGGTGAAGGAGGGTAATTATCTTGTGATTGCAAGTAAGTAAATATTTCCAGAAATAGTTATAAATTTCTTCTCTACTTTTGAAAATCTGTTCTTACTTCCTTCTTGCTCTTATATGACACTTCTTAAAAAGTAATACAGGATATATTAAATTCCCAATTGTGGCATTCTGGATTGAAATCCAAATCCTAGCAGCTAGGAAATAAAAAAAAAAATTATGGAAGAATCAAGGGGATATTTTCTTGGTCAAATACTGTGCAGGTATCTTTTGACATTTCAGACACTTGACAAATTACCCCCAACAATGAGATAAAAGAATAGAAAAGGCAAAGGAAGGCAAGAGAGATAGAAAGAAAGCATCCTTAGTTACTCATTTTGTACAATTATTCATGCCAGAAATGAAACATTCAACAGTTTAACTTTCTGTTCGTCATTCATTGAGATTCGGTAGAGTGTAGTGTTTCTCAGAATGTATTTCACAAAATGTACAGAGAATCTCCTCATGTTCTATGCAAGCAATTAGCCTCTATTTCAAAATGTATTATCCTAGCCTCCCAAATAGTTATTACCTATTTACTTTGCTCCCTTTATAGCTGTGTTCCTTGCCAATGAAGTCTTTCCTTGATGTTAAATATCTGCCAACTTGGATAGCTAACGATTCAGAGTTGGCAGAGCTGTAGCATTGTCGTCCTCATGTTTCATTTTCCCATAGCCCAGCATAGGGGAAACATAAAAAATCAAGGCCTATTTTCACATGCAACCAACACTAGCTCAGTTCCTCAGATTAGCTTGTGAGGGTAGAGGAAGCATGGACTCGCTCCTTGTCATATATGTATCCTTTTTATCCAGTTCCATCTTCAGCTCAATGGATAGAAAATATGATGGGTTGGGAAAATCTGTTCATTCGGGTAAAACTCTTTGGAGGTGTCAGGGCTAAGAATAGTCATAGGCTGACATTAAATAGTAGGGACACGTGCTGAGTTGGTTCAGCCAAAGCTGGTGTCTACAGCAGCATTGCAAAATTAGAATTCCAATGGAAGACCACTTTTAGAATATTCCTGGGCCTGATAACTCAAGGACATTTCAGTTTATAGATGCAGTGTGGCCCTTGGGTCAGATTAATTCAGGTGTCCTTAGAAACTCCAACCTATGGGCTGGTGAGATGGCTCAGTGGGTAAGAGCACCCGACTGCTCTCCTGAAGGTGATAAGTTCAAATCCCAGCAACCACATGGTGGCTCACAACCATCCGATCTGGCTCCCTCTTCTAGAGTGTCTGAAGACAGCTACAGTGTACTTACGTATAATAAATAAAATAAATTAAAAAAAAAAAAAAGAAACTCCAACCTAGAACATGGGAGAGAAAGCTATCACAATAGTGCAAAAGAGGAATTTTCTCTGATTAGAGCACCAGCAACTACATAAGTCAAGCAGGTTAAAGAGCAAACCCACTGTAGAGCACACTATGCTTTCTAAGGTTATGGAGCAATTCTGTTTCTTAAAGGTTTCCAGACTGAGTTTTTCTCTGAAAGTTTAGCTGATTCAAATCTTTGCAACATCTAATATAGAGTCGAAGTTGACTATATGTCTAAATCTGTGTCCCCATAAATGTCAGAAGTAAAGTAAAATGCCTACTACATGTGGAAGCCATGTGTCATTTCAGCTCATTGCTCTTGCTCCCTTTAAGTCAGTGGCAAATATTTGGACATAAGTGTTTGATTGGTAAAAGCTGTAGGCCTAGGAAAGAACAGGCTACTCTTTAGATCCTACATTGACTGTGGATACAATTGATCTAATCTGTAGATTTTCCGGCATCATCCATTAAAAACAAATCTCTATCACACATTCACTTTATACCAAACTGCATTTGAGTCTGTTTTCTTCCACAAGTTATTAAACAAGTTTGTTCAAAATAATATGTTAATTCACAGGCGTCTACGGGAAGAAGCCTTAGACTTCTGAGCTTATATAGCATTCAAGTCCATAACACTGCGTTCAGGAAAGACCCTGTCAAAAACCCATCAGATACTTACAAAGTATAATGCATATTTTAGGGCTGGAAGATAGATATTTGCAATGATCACAATGTTCAGACTACTCATGCTGCCTATCTAAGTGCCTTATAGGAATCCTTCCAGTAAACAGACACATCTTTTCATATTTGTTCTCTACAGAATTGAATTGCATTTTTAATAAATCTGACAATCATTCTATCTCACAGATATTAGGCTAAATGACTCAGTTCCTCTCCTTTCCATCATAGTCCCATTCATTATTTCAGTACTTTATACATATTTAAATTCATCTTTTCTAAGTAAATAAACTACTTTCAAGGTCCACCCATCCACTCAATTATTCAGTTAAAAACTACTAGGAGTTGAACAATTTGGAGGTGTTGGGATTAAAGTAGCAATAATAGATAAGCAAGCACTCTGACTTCTTGTAGTGCAGAGTAAAGCCAGTGAGGAGAGTCAGCCATCAGCAAGAACATAAGTTCAAGAAACTAAATACAGGTTCAGCTAACTGAGTTTTCCCTCCTTCCTTCCTTCCTTCCTTCCTTCCTTCCTTCCTTCCTTCCTTCCTTCCTTCCTTCCTTCCTAACTTCCTTCCTTCCTTCCTTCCTACCTTCCTTTCTTCTTCCTCCTGAAATTGGAAAGCTAATAACAGATATTGATTTAAAACACAGATTAGGAGTTAAGACTAAAACACAGTGCTTGGAAGAGCTATCAATTTTTCCATTTCTTTGTCTAACAAGTAGTCAGATATTGCTTTCCAGAGTTGAGATGTCTATCTAGACTAAGAGAAATTTTGGGCACATCAAGTTTTGATATTCTGTTTCATCAAAATGCCTTCTAAACAATTATAAATACAGACAAAGATTTATTTAACTTTAATCATGGAAGTTCGTTGTTCCCCTAAATAGTGGTAAATGTAAAATCTCATGGTTGTATAAGTTACTGAAGATTAATTATGGATATCTTCTTGACCCTAAATCTAACATTTATTTTATACACTTTACCTACTAAAGCTCAGAGAATAGTAAGCAACAGGAAATGGAAAGAATATGAGAGCTGAAAGATACAGAGAAGGGTTATGAAATGCATCTTTTTGGTGAGATACTTCTTTTGCAACCCCAAATTCACAGCAGCCTGCATTGAATTTGCCAAAGAAAGTCTCCATCCATATACAGGCAAGGAAGGGCAGAGGGGTCGTACCCTCACTCTTGAGCAATTATTTGCTACTGACAGATTCAGAGAGGGAGAGAGAGAGAGAGAGAGAGAGAGAGAGAGAGAGAGAGAGAGGGAGAGATGGAGAGATGAATATTACCCTATCAGGTATGGTCTTAGTTAGAATTTTATTGTGGTGAAGAGACATGACCACAGAAACTCTTGAATAAAGAAAAACATTTCATTGAGACAGTTTCAGAGGTTTAGTCTACTATTATAATAATGAGAAGTCACACCAAGGGAGAAATGATGCTGGAGAAGAAGCTGAAAGTTCTCCTTATTAATCTATGGAGGCAGGAGGAGACTGGGTGCCACACTGGGCTTAGCTTAAGCATAGATGACCCCAGGACTATGGGCACAGTGACATACTTCTTCCAATAAGACTACACCTACTGCAGCAAGGTTATGCCTCATAATAGTACCACTCCCATGGGCCAAACATAGAAACTCATGAGTCTATGAGGCCATAGATATTGAAACCATCACAAGAACCATTCCAGTAATTGCAAAAATGATCCCATTTAAATGAAATGTGCTAAAACTCAAAAATTAGTAACTGGGGAAGAGAATGATAAGGAGGAAAGAGGGTTGATAAATATGGAATAGAGTTAAGAACAAGTAGAAAGAGAGGCTAATGATAATTTATTATATGCATGCATTTCTCCTGCCAATTACAAAACTTTGCTGTCACTGTTGACTCAATTGTAATAAGGATTAACTTGTCAATAGCATATAGTGAAATGAAATTTCAACCACTCTAATTTAAATGAGCCTCCTTAACCTATACTTCTGTATTTTCCCATTGGAGAAACTGCTTCACACTACTGGCTGGGTTCTAATTTTCGACCCTCATTTGCCCTAATCTTCATGAGAATATTTAATCACTAGTGTGAATTTAAAAATCACATTCTCGGGTAGTCTAGGCTTCTGGGCTAGTATCCACATATCAGTGAATACATGTTATGTGAGTTCTTTTGTGATTGGGTTACCTCACTCAGGATGACACCCTCCAGATCCATCCATTTGCCTAGGAATTTCATATATTCATTGTTTCTAATAGCTGAGTAGTACTCCATTGTGTAAATGTACCAAATTTTTTGTATCCATTCCTNTTCCTAGAATTAAGAACAAAGCACACACTGAAGGAGTTACAGAGATCATGTGTGAAGCTGAATCAAAAGGATGGACCAACCAGTGACAGCGGCTGCCAGGGATCCCTCCCATAATCAGCCACCAAAATAAGCACTATAGCATATGCCAGCAAGATAATGCTGAAAGGGACCTGATATAGCTGTCTTGTGGGAGGCTATATCAGTGCCTGGTAAACACAGAAGTAGATGCTCACAGTCAGCTATTAGTTGGAACACAGGACTCCCAAGGAAGGAGCTAGAGAAAGTACCCAAGGAGCGGAAGGGGTCTACAACCCTCTAGGTGGAAGAATAACATGAACTAACTAGTTCCCCCTGCGCTCATGTCTCTAGCTGCATATATGGAAGAAGATGGCCTAGTTGGCCATCATTGGGAGGAGAGGCCCCTTGGTCATACAGACTCTATATGCCCCAGTACCGGGGAACGCCAGGGCCATTACGTAGGAGGGGGTGGGTAGGGGAACAGGGCGGGGATGCGGGAGGGTAAGGGAAAATTTCTGGATAACATGTGAAATGTAAATGAAGAAAATATCTAATAAAGAGGAAAAAAAAAAGAAAAAACAAGCACATTCTCGAGAAGCTAAAGTACCCCAGGAGCTGCAGGCGTCTGCAACCCTATAAGAGGAACAACAATATGAAGTAACCAGAACCCCACAGAACTCGTGCCTCTAGCTGCATATGTAACAGAAGATGGCCTAGTCGGCCATTATTGGGAAGAGAGGCTCCTTGGTATTGCAAACTTTATATGCCCCAATACAAGGGAATGCCAGGGCCAAGAAGTGGGAGTGGATGGGTAGTGGAGAAGGTCAGGGGGAGGGTAGAGGGAACTTTTGGGATAGCATTTGAAATGTAAATTAAGAAAATATCTAATAAAAAATCTGAAAAAAAAATTTTTAAAAATTAAAAAAAATAAAAACTTCATTCTCTTTACTCAGATTGTATTTTTACTAAAAATCATTAAGTATTTTTGCCTTGTATTATGTTAAGCATTTCTTCATGTATCACCTTATTCTTAAAATTCTTACCAAGTATTTACCTTGACATATATTTTGCTGTTGAAACATTAAAGGAGATTGGCTAAGATCAAAAATTCAGGTAACAGCAGATGCTGGTGGGGATGTGGAGAAAGAGGAGCACTCCTTCATTGCTGGTGGGACTGTAAGCTGGTACAACCACTCTGGAAATCAGTCTGGTGGTTTCTCAGAAAATTGGACATAGTACTACCGAAAGATCCAGCAATACCTCTACTGGGCATATACCCAGAAGATGTTCCAACTGGTAACAAGGACTCATGCTCCACTATGTTCATAGCAGCCTTATTTATAATAGCCAGAAGCTGGAAAGAACCCAGATGTCCCTCAACAGAGGAATGGATACAGAAAATGTGGTGCATTTACACAATGGAGTGCTACTCAGTTATTAAAAACAATGAATTTATGAAATTCTTGAGCAAATAGATGTATCTGGAGGATATCATCCTGAGTGAGGTAACCCAATCACAAAAGAAGTCACTTGATATGCACTCACTGATAAGTGGATATTAGCCCAGAAACCTAGAATACCCAAGATACAATTTCCAAAACACAAGAAAATTAAGAAAGACCGACGTGTGAATACTTCATTCCTCCCTAGAATAGGGAATAAAATATACATGGAAGGAGGTGCAGAGACAAAGTTTGTAGCTAAAATGAAAGGATGGACCATCCAGAGAATGCCCCACCCGGGTGGTCCATCACATAATCAGCCACCAAATGCAGATACTACTGCATATGCCAGCAGGATATTGATGAAAGGACCCTGATATAGCTGTCTCCTGTGAGGCTTTGACAGTCCCTGACAAATACAGAAGTGGTTACTCACAATCATCTATATGGCAGAACACAGGGTCCCCAATGTAGGAGCTAAAGAGAGTACCCGAGAGCTGTAGGGGTCTGCCACCCTATAGATGGAACAACAATATGAACTAATCAAAACCCCCAGTTCTCATGTCTCTAGCTATATATGTATTAAAAGATGGCCTAGTTGGCCATTACTGGGGAGAAAGGCCCTTGGTCTAGCAATGTTTATATGCCCCAGTACAGGGGAATGCCAGGGCCAAGTAGTGCGAGTGGGTGGGTAGGGGAGCAGAGCGGGGGGGGGGGAGGGTATAGGGGACTTATGGGATAGCACTTGAAATGTAAATGAAGAAAATATCTAATAAAAAAATGTGAAAAAAGAGGTTATCTTAGGTAAGATAGCCGGTGTCCTAAATGTTATGTTATGAATGATGTTAGAAATGTAGCTTCCTAAAACGTGAACTGTTCCTTGACATCCGGTTTCTAGGCACACATTTGAAATCTGCAAACATCAATGAGGCCCTCTGCATGGGACAGAAACATTTAACAAACTAGGCTCATATGGAGTAAACATCCAGAAATGCTTCCATCGCTGGTCACTGAACAAATCTTTGTTTGCATTACTAAGGGTTTGTGCAGTTTCTTCATTTATTATCCATTTAGTCTTCACATAAAATCCTAAAGAAGAAGGCAACAGTAATATATAAAGCCTCAAATAAAGCAATCAATTACCCTATTCATGAGAAAATATGAAAACCTGTATTTGACTTAGGGCATGTCTGAAAAAAATTTCTCCACTGTGCATTATTCTCTCCATTGTAATACTCTAATTTTGTAATAGCAGTATTCTCTCTATTTTAAAAAGTTGAAACACCAATGAAATATTGGATCTTTTCCTTTTTGTATTTCAGAAAGAATAAAAATTGTAAAGATAGTTGACAATGAAGACTAAAACGTTTTGTGTCTCTGTCACAAATTTGCAATTAGATAACACCTTATATCTGTGATAGATAAAAATCCCCAGTGAGGAAGACAAACACTGAACTGATGAAAAACGTACAATATAGAATGTGCAACCCAAGTTTGCACATACAATTCAGAGCAAGGCATAGAATAATCTCAAGTTTTTTGACCCAGACCTTGTTTTATATGTTGATATATATAAAACAAATACACACACACACACACATACATATATATATATATATATATATATATATATATATATATATATATATATATATTTACTTATGTATATATTTAACTCTACTATACATGTATATACACTCACACATATGTATGCACATGAATATTAATATGATATATACATGTATGTACATATAATGTATATGTATGTGTATGTATATATGATGAATATGTATGTGTGTATATGCACGTATGTGTCTTGTGTGTATGATTGCATGTGTATGTATATGTCGTGGGGTTCTTAGATGCAGGTTGTGGAGTAAACAGAGCATGGCAAGAACTGAATTAGCCTTATATATATAGGTAGACAGTGATCTTTCTGTTCCTTGTCTCATGTCTGAACAAATCCTGGAAAAAAGACTGTTTTCTAAGCTGAAACAGCTCATGAAATTTCAATTGCAAAACAAAATCATCAGGAGTGTAAACAGGTGATATTTTTTTACCCTCCTCTGCCACTCATATATTTTTGTCTAAAACAAATACACATATTAATATAAGTTCCCCAAATTCCTCCAAAGCTGGAGATTGCTCTGTTGGTGTCCTTCATACCATAAGGATAATTTCCAGGAAGGCTTATTTATAAGGTCATTTTGAAATTTCAGTATCTAATTCTCTTGGATAGTTTCCAAGACACACCTGCCTTCTGGTGAAGTTTTCTGTCATGAATAGGATCTCAAAATATCAAAAGTTTTCTTCTAATATGTCATTAGTTTAAGATCTAGAAACAAATGAATTGATATTGAAGTTTTATGTAATAACTAGGACCAAAAATATTCTTACTATGAGAAAGCAGAAAGGAAATTAATTGCAAAATCTCCAAATTTTCTCCTAGAGATTGAAAATCGTGAAACGATTTTATAATAATATAAAGTGGTTTATAATTGGTGGTGATTTTATTACACATTTCAATACTTGGTTCTGATAATTTCCTCATGAGATACACTAAACAACAGGAGGTAGCCACCAAGAAGCAGATGCCAACCTAGGTTAGAACTTTAAGGAATATGCTTGCAGAAGGAACAAGAGAAGAAGGGAGTGTCTTCAAACTACAATGCTGTCTGATATTTACTCATGAGATAATGAAGTGAGGACATTGAGTAGCAAGGCTTTTGTAATGCTGGACCTCTGCAATAAAGCTGTAGCCTGAAGTTCTGAAACCCTTGGATTAAAGATGCTCATCAGCAGAGCAAGCCCATTGTCTTCCTGGAATGAGCCCTTCCGATGATGCTCAGTTGTTGGCTAAATGCAGCTTTCAGGAACATGGCCTCAAAGTAGCACACTCTTCAATTCAGATAGTAGCAGCTAGAGATATCAACCAGTCATCCTCCAGCAGGAGATATGAGCATTGTATTTTCATAACTGCTGTATGTTCTAAAGATCATCTAAATATCAAATAGAAATAGTGAGTGAAGATATCTATGGACATTTGTTATTTCATAAAATAGTTAATATAACATGCATAATCCTTACAGAAGCTTTTTTCAACTAAAACTGCATGACCATTGATTACTATTATACCCAATTGGTTATCAATTTTTGATTTTTATAGAAAGCCAAATGTATAGTCATGTATTCAAACATAAAATTGTACAGTGAACCTTCTGAAAGAGTTAAGAAGTACAAACACTGCCTAAGAAGTAAAAGTGAATATAAATTTCAGCCATGAAACTTTTGATCAAAATTTCCTCATAGATTGGTTTCTGCTACCTTCTAAAATATATTATGATATACATCTTTATGCAGACCAACAGGTTAAATAGTTTTTAATAGAAAATTTGAGGGTTTTTTTTTCACAGTTCCATACATATACACCATATATTTTGGTAACTAGTCTGTCCATCCTCTCTTATTTCCCTTTCACTGCTACCAACCCCACTACTACAATATTCCTTTTTAAATCATTATTATTTACATTTCAAATGCTGTCCCCTTTCCTAGCCACCCTTCAAGAGCCTCCACCCCATGCCCCCTCCCTTTCACCTCAAAGAGGGTGCTCTCCCACTCACCCATGCACTCCAATCTCACCCCTCTAGCATGCCCCTTCTCTGGGGTATTGAGCCTCCACAGGACCAAACGCATCCCCTCCCACTGATGACAGACAAGGCAGTCCTCTGCTATATATGTAGTGGGGTGGTGGTCACAGACCAACCCATGTGTGCTCTTTGGTTGGTGGCTTAGTCCCTAGAAGCTCTGAGGGGTCCAGGTTAGTTGACACTGTTGTTCTTCCTAAGGAGTTTCCATCCCCTTCAGCTCCTTCAGTCCTTCTCTAACTCTTCCAGAGGAGTCCCCTGGGTCTGTAAATATTTGCATTTGTCTAATTAAATGTGTTAATCTGTCTTTTCCCCATTTATTTGTATTGGTTTTGTTTGATGTTACACAGAGTTTAATTAGGGGCATTTGTGTGAAATTTTGAAGGACAGTTGACATTTTGTAGTCTAACTTTACCAGTATATGTAATTATATATATAAATATAAATTGATTATTTAAGACAAAAACCTCATTTATCAAAGGATATGGCAAGTATATTTTTCAAGGATCTCTTAGCTAATGCATTGCAAGAAAACTCTTATTCTAAGACTAATCCATAGATATATATTGATCCTTTAAAGAGCAAATGAAAAACCCAAAGCTCAGTGTCATTAGCAAGTTAAGATTGAACAGAAAACAGCAAAATCAAGATTTTAACATTGCATAACAAAAAATAGTGACACATATATAATAAGCCTACATATTAATATGTATCTGTTCAGCTTTTCTCCCAAAACACAATACTTTTTACACATAAACACTCTTTTGTTATCTTTCACAGAAATATGTTTTTAAATAATATCTATTTACATTATCCCTCGACCCTCATTTCTTTAGCACCTGTGCTAACTCACTCTCTGTGTTTTCCTCAACTCTTCACACAGTACCTCCACTGCAGCCTTGGTAACACTGTAGACAATACATGTGTTTGACATCCGTGATAGCCATATAGTTCCCTAGAGACACAACATGATTTTCTTGCCTTATGTTACTAACAATTACCTGCTTGTTGAAGTCAAGAGTATATGGCAGAAAACAAACAGCATGGAAAAATTAACCACCAACTTTAATAAGATTGATAAACTGATTTCCATATCTAAAACTCAAACTTCCCTTTATAACTGTAATCATATAATCATATAATTTTACCATGAAAGTGAGATTTTTCATCTTTTTTTTCATTTCTATGTCACCATTGCACCAAGCCATGAAGTATAATATGATTATCTTGTATTTTCAATATAACACTTAAAATAACACATAAAATTTTGTTTCAACAGTTCAAGAAATTATAGAATTAAAAAGATATTGGCATATATCATAAGAATTGTAGTACAACAGAAATTATACAGATTATGATCTCAATTTTTAAATAAACCTCTTTTATGCACTAACCTTCAACTTGTATTAGCATAATGAGTCCAAATACTTTAACAAATTTTCATCTATGGACTAAGATTAGCCAAATACATCATAACTCTTCGGTGAATTGTATTGTGATGATTGTTAATTTTATTGAGTTTCAATAGAATTAATGTCAATAGGATTATTCATCTGGCATAGTTTTGTGTGGTTTATATATAAGCACATATTAGGAGATTAAACATATTTTCATCCTAGAATTTCTTATAAATCCCCCAAAGATGAAGATTTATTGTATATAACATATATTAATATTTATCCAATTCCATTGCAGCATAAAATAAAAATAAAGCAGAAAATAAATATCTTCAAATCAAACAAGTAAAGAAAAAAACAATGTGCAGTTTTCTTTGGGCAAATATGAGGCCAATATGATGTCTTTACACAGTGGTATCGTTGTTTCATCCTTTTTGGCCATCACCAAAAGAGCATTCATTTATGGAGCATTAAGATAGTCTGAGTGTTATGTTATAAATCACATTGTGTAGAAAATCATTGTGTCCTGCATCCCAGTAATTTCCTTTCCAAAGAACAAAGCAACCTGGATTATCAGGAAAAATCAAATCAAAAAACAAAAATATGAAAGAAAAAAAAGCTTTATTGTCCCTTAAAACATATGACTCTGTGCAGTATTCAGTTTATGTATTTCAAAGGTTTTTATATGGAAAAGAGGTTGTTGCAGAGTTGAAATAGCTTGTTACATAGAAGACAAGAAAGCGAGCTGGATCAGGTAAATCTCCCCGTTATTATTTACTTACATCACCCCATGCAAGCCTTCTGGTGGCTCATCTTCACTCTCCTTTTCCGTGGACAGTAGAGCAAAGGGTTTTATACTGAAAATTGAGATAATGCTTACTGAACTTATCTGAATTCCATGATAGATTGTACAAAAACTATTGTTTTACCTTGTGTATTACTCCTACACAAACTCACAGACATCCAGTATTTATAGAGAATTAACAATACACCATCAACAGCACACACACAGTTCACACGTGGCGCTCTGTCCAAGCAAATTGCTGTCCCATTGCATTTTCATCTGTAAGCATTAGTGCCATTTCCACATACCTGTTAAGCAATCTTCTGTTATTACTTTCCAACACATCATTTATGTCTCTCTCTTTACTAACATAAGACCATTATCTTGCCATTCAGCAATGACAGATGATTCATCCAAGATTCCAAATGACACCTTTGTAATACATGGAAGGAAAAACTTACTTGCTTTTTTTTTTAAACAGGCTATATTCTCCATGCACCTTAGGTGCTTTTTTATTTTTGTAAAAGGCACAAATACATAGTTGTGCAAACCATCAGGGACTTATGAAATTGTTGCAAAGGTAGAAATAAAAAGTCACTTTGTCTACAACTACTTATAAATATGCAGGAGACTATTTTACATGAAGAATCCAAAACATACTGAGAGTCTGGGTGTAAGGAAGGAAAAGAAAAAGGAAAACTCCATGCATTGTGAAGTTTGTCCAGTTAGCATAAGGCCAAGATTGCACAGCAAGCAGCAAAGGCTTCTGCTACAGTTCATTGGTGGGCTTGCTTTCTTTCTTAAGAGAGAGGCTTTTTTTATTTGTTTGATTTCTATATGAATATGTTGCTACTGATTATAACAACTGTATTGAATACTTAAGTCTATGACCTAGCATCTCATTTAATCATTAAAATACCCCCCTTTTAACAACTAAGTACAAGTAAACAATCCTAAGCCACAGAAAGAATTACAAAAGACCACACACTTGAGTGTAAGTATACTTGCACTCCAGACATCTCCTTTAATAGCCGCTTAGTCTTATCTGCCAAGGCAAAATGGGAAAATTCAGTTTAAAATGTCAGTATGAAATAATAAGACAGAAGCATATAGCTCTCAAAGCCCTCTGGATTGGGGAATTTTTTGAAGAGTTTTGGGAGAAAGTACAAAATATTGACATTATAAATATCCTTAAACTCTAAGGCTTTCAAGCCACTTCCTGTAAGCACATCAGCCTGTGCAGAACAACAAAACTTTACATGCAGAACACTCTGATAAGTATAGCAAGGCTCACATACTCATGTTCCTGTAAGAACCCGGAGATGGTCTAATTCCCAGGCTGTGAAGATGTGGGGAAGATTAAGAAAGCACACCACCCCCAAGCACAAATTAAATGATAAAAAAAAAAAAGAGCACATAAAATACTTTCACTGTTATTTTTTTTTTTTTAAGGACAAAACTGGAGGTGGAATTTTAAAAAATAGTGTAGAAGGAAGATGTAATCCTGCATTCAGAGGAATGGAATTAGGTAACTACATGCTTTTAAGGAACAGGACATGAAAATCCTTAAAGGAAATAAATGGACACGGAACGGGAGCCAAATCATGGTCTTTGTGTCACTCAAAGAACATGACGTTTGTGTTTTGGGAAAATTGAGCTATTGAAGTTTATCTAGTGCGCAATGAAATGAACAACATTATATTCTAGTTTCTTAGGCCTTCAGTGAAAAGTATGCTAAATGTCACTAAAGAGACAAATAGACAGAAAAGAGGACCAGCTTGTTCATANAACAAGGGCACACCTAGTTTAACAGGGTGATACCTTCTAATCATGCCACTCCCTGGGCCGAACATATACAAACCATCACATTCCACTCCCTGGACTCCATAGGCTTGTTCAAATATGTGAGTCTATGGGGGCCATACCTAAACTTTTCATAATGCAAAAATATATTTAGTCCAACTTCCAAAGTCCCCATTGTCTATACCAGTCTCAACAATGTTAAAAGTCCAAAGTTGAAAGTCTTTTCTGAGATTTATCCAATCACTTCATTGTAATCCCCAGTACAAGATAGAATATATCTGGGGAAGCTCCAAACTTCACTTCTCCATGTCTGATGTCAAAGACATTTTCAGATCCCCAACTCCTTTTTCATCTTTGTTGACAACAAACTTCTTTTTCCTGGGCTGGTTCCACTCCCTATTAGCAGCATTCCTCAGCAGATAGCCCACTGCTGTGGCATCTCAAACATCTTGGGATCTCCAAGGCAACTTCAATATTAAAGCTTCTTCAATGTCTGAGATCCACACAGGATCTTCTGGACTTCTCCTAAGGGCTGATGTTACTTCTCTAGCCCTTCCCTCTCTAGCTCTCTTAGCTCATATTGATCCACTCCACTGCTGCTGCTGTTCTTAATGATCATCCCATGGTACTGGCATCTCCAATACACTGGGGTCTTCTGATGCAACTGGGCTTCTCCAGTAGCTTCTCATAGGCCCTCTTCATGGTGGGAAGCCTCAACTCCCTTGCATGACCCCTTCAGCTCTGGGCCATCAACTACAACTGAGGTTATACTTTCACCAGTGTCCTTCCATGGCCTCTCACAGTGCCGATCCTCATCTGTTCTTCATGACCCTTCATGCCTTTAAAAACCAGTACCACCTGGGTGACTCTTACACTTTACCAAGTACAGCTGAAGCATGAGGTACAACCTAGCTATCTCTAGAAAACAGTTTCTTTGTGCTCTCAGAAAACACTTCCCAGAAGATTTCACCTCAGTGATACTTGTATCTTTGTTTGTTTGTTAGTTTGTGTGTTTTTCGATGTTGTTGTTGTTGTTTTTCGAGACAGAGTTTCTCTATATAGCCCAAACTTTCCTGGAACTCACTTTGTAGACCAGGCTGGACTCGAACTCAGAAATCTACCTGCCTCTGCCTCCCGAGTGCTGGGATTAAAGGCATGCTCTACAACACCCGTCTACTTGTCTCTTCTTAATCACCACTAATTTCTTAGCTCCAGCTAACCTGCATCAGTTATCCCAGTAGTCCCTTGTATTTTTCACTCTACAGCCAGGGCCATGTGGCCAAAGCTGCCATATTCTGCTGCTTGCTGGGGCTGGAACATGTCCCTCTATTTTATTACCAGATTTCTGTTTTCCAACTGCCTCAACTTGACATTCCTGGAACTTTCCCTGTAGATTGACCTTGAATTTGGAGATCTGCATGGCTCTGTCTCCTGTAATGCTGGGATTAAAGGCATGAAACACTATGCCTGGATTTAAACTTTTCTTCATCTAGAACCTGCTTTACCCCAGCTGGCCTTGAACTCAGAGATCTGTTTAGCTTTGTCCTGGGATTAAAGGTGTGTACCACCATGCCTGGATCTAAATTTAGCAAGGTAGAATCTTGCCCACAAACCTCTTACTCTGTTATCTCCTAGAACATAGAATTCAGTTCCATTTTATTTCCTGGTGCCCCTTTAATACTTGAAGCATATATTTTATGTTTTTCCTTCCTAAACTTGCCATGCTTGTTTAAAACCCTTTTCATGAGATAACCAGAAAACAAAGTCTCTGCTGGGCTTTTATGAGGCTTCCTTTGTCAATGGAATTAATATAAACCTATTTACCTTAGACTCAGGTAGACTCTTCAGACAAGCACAAAAAGCAGTCACATTTTTCACCAAAAAAACCCCACAAAAACAACCGCTATGCAACATACTGAAATTCTTCTCCTCTGAAACCTCTAGGGCACTGCATAGTTTAAATTACTCTCAGCAACAAAGTCTTCCACATTCCTACTAGGGTACCCCATTAAGCCCCATCTAAAGCATTGCATTCCTTTCCAAATCCAAAATCCCCAAATCCACATTGTTCCAAACAAAAGCATGGTCAGGCCTATCATACCAATACTCCAGTCCCTGGTACTATCTTCTGTCTTAGTTAGGGTCACACCTTCTAATAGTACCACTCACTCCCTGGGCTGAACATATACAAACCATCATAGACATTAACAAGTTCAGCTGCCAGCAGAAGATGCAGTTTTTGCCATCTTTGCCTCACAGTTTCTGTCTGCTAACTCTGAAGAAATACTTCCAAAGGATTCCACCTCAGTGGTGCTGCTATCTTCCTAGTTGTACTGTTTTTCAGACTTAGCTAGCTGTTATCAATTGTTCCAGTGAAGCAAACCTTATGCATTGGTGGTACTAGTCTCTACTTGACCACAGTTGATTTTTAAGCCCCACCCAACAAAAACCTCACATATTCAACTCAGACTATTATTATATGATCACCTCTAGTAGAGTCTTTGCTTCCCTCTGACATGTCTTAATCCAGGCTTCCACCATTTACATTTCTCTCAACACTTATTTTCTAATCTGCCACAAAATGGCTCATTGGGCTTTGAACACTCAGTAGTTTTTTTAACCCCAATTTGCAAATGCTTCCACAGTCATCACCAAAACAACATGGTTGTATCCTTTACAGCAGTACTCTGCAGCATGGTACTAATTTTTTATATCAGTTTGCTTTGAATTGCTGTGATTAAACACAATGGACAAGAGAAACTTGAGGAGATGGTTTATTTCTTCTTATAACTTCTTATAAGTTAAGTCAGGACAGAAATTCGAGGCAGAAGTCTAGAGTCAAGAAATGAAAAAGATGCCAAGGAGGAATGACTGACTTGCCCAGTCTGTTTTATATGCAAGCTGCAGAGAGGTAGTACCACCCTTAGTGGACCTGGACCCTTCCATTTGTCTGCAGGACAATCTGATGGAGGGAACCTCACTTGAGACCTCACCTTCCAAGATGACTCTATATTGTGTTAAATTGACAAAAAACTAACCAGTACACCATGATTAATTGCAATTTATAATGTCATAATGTCCACACTCAACCTTTGAGAGGTAAACAAGACCTCTTTCAACAATTTATGTTGTTTGGTGAGTCATTTCAAATACCCTAAAACATTTGAAAGATGGTTTCTCATGCTTAGTACTAGCACTTCTATAGTTCTTGTGGAGAACACTGTTAACCCAAATGTCTGAACTTCCAGTGACTGTTGCAGCCGGGGATCCATCCCATAATCAGCCACCAAACACAGACACTATTGCATTCACCAGCAAGATATTGCTGAAAGAACCCTGAAATAGCTGTCTCGTGTGAGGCTATACCAGTGCCTAGCAAACACAGAAGTGGATGCTCACAGTCAGCTATTGGATGGAACACAGGGTTCCCAAGGGAGGAGCTAGAGAAAGTACCCAAGGAGCTGAAGGGGTCTCCACCCCTATAGGTGGAAGAACAATATGAACTAACTAGTACCCCCAGAGCTCATGTCTCTAGCTGCATATGTAGCAGAAGATGGCCTAGTTGGCCATCATTGGAAAGAGAGGCCCCTTGGTCATGCAAACTTTATATGCCCCAGTACAGGGGAATGCCAGGGCCAAGATGTGGGAGTAGGTGGGTAGGGGAGCAGGGCGGGGGATGGGGGAGGGTTTATGGGACCTTCAGGATAACATTTGAAATGTAAATGAAGAAAATATCTGATAAAACTTGGAAAAAAAAAAAAGAAGCCTTGACAGCAACTGGAGACCATCATGGGAAAAACACAATGCAGAGAAAAATAGATTATGGGGAACCCATCCCCAACAGATACATTTACATTACAGTTCCTGCATACATGGCCAAGAAAAGGTTAAAGAAGGGAAGAAAAGATTTTAAATGCCAGATTATCAGGAAGTTTGCTGTGATGGTGTTTCCTAGAAGTGGCTGCATAAATAAGAATGGACATGTTAATGTGGAGGGAGGACATTTTCAGAGGTCCCCAACCCAGACAACGAACTACAAATAACGAATGGAGGCTGTGTGAAAGATGGTTAGCCTCTACCTGGGAGAAGCCTCACCATTGGCTGTCCAGTGAGGAGTGGTCAGCTTTGAAAACTTAAATGCACAAATAAAAAATGGACTCAACAAGTTTATTTATTTATATTCCTGCATACACACACATACATGTGTATGGGTATCAGTAATAACCAATGGAAAAGGCTGTTACCTTGAGGGGGGGATATGTGACAAGAATAATGAAAAAAAGAGTTGTTAACTTGGGGTAAGTTTGAGGGAATGTAGCTGGGAAAGGTTGTATAGAGAACATGGAGGAGGAAAGTGGTATAATTCTACTTGAGTTATAATTAATTAAAAACGTGCAAGTGAAGAACAAATTTTCTCAGAATAAGTCTAAAGTTTCTAAGGGTGTTGACAATGAAGACTTGGATAAGTGATCTTGAAAATATGCTACAATAGACCAAAATATGGATTACTATTTTTATTGTAGAATGTAAATAGAAGAATCGAAGTAGACATTTGCATTGTAAATGTGTGTGTATTTGTGTGTGAGAGATAGAGACAGAGATAGAGAAGAGAGAGAGAGACAGAGAAAGAGATGAGGTGCAAAAGTAGAGGGCATGTGTGGAGGGCAGAACACAACCTGTGGAAGTTTAGTTATTTTTTTTCTAGCATATGTGATTATGGATAATACTCTAGTTCTCAGGCTTAACTGCACGTGACTCTATCCATTGAGCCCTCTCTCAGAACTAAAGTTGTGTTTTAAATAATGTGTTTATACCAAGTGAAAACCTGCTGAAACAGAGTAAATTTTTTTTTTTTGAGACAGGGTTTCTCTGTATAGCCCTGGCTGTCCTGGAACTCACTTTGTAGACCAGGCTGGCCTCGAACTCAGAGATCTGCCTGCCTCTGCCTCCCGAGTGCTGGGATTAAAGGCATGTGCCACCACGCCCAGCTTCAGAGTAAATTAAAAAAAAAAAAAATCAGTTCTTCAAATGAGAAAAAGTGATGAAATAATTAATTTCACAAAACACATAATAATTACAAATATGCATTATATAATCCATATTTTTATATGTATCTATTATAGTTATTAATATACAATAAAAGATGCTTTCACAATGTCTTTATAGTAATAGGTTCTGTGACAATGCATCAAACTCATAGATCCATTAATATCATTACTTACTGGATTAAATACCATTATGGAAAAATACCTAACAGTATGTGATTAAAAATGACTTATTACATTTCAGTCAAAAATTAAGTGAGGAATAAATTATAAAATACAATAATTCCTTTTAAATCACAAATTTACCTTCTTGCAAATAGATTCAGATATCATAAAATATCTGTGGCACTAAATAGTATTAAATTTTTGTTTTGTTCATGTTTATAATGTAAATATATTTTGGTTTAAAACTTAATTACAAAGGAGAAACACAACATTTTCCTAGAGTTATGTAATATAATAAAAATAAAATAGTTTAAAATACAATTTAATTTGAATTCTTCCTGTTAAGAGAATATATATATATATATATATATATATATATATATATATATATATATATATATATACACACACACACACACACACACACACACACACACACATACACATATATACTTTAAGACATAGAAATAGTCATTAGAAATAAGAATTTAAAAGAAGAATTTGAGGGAAGAATCTGTATGTTTCTATTTTAGTAAGTGAAATACTGGATAAATTCATTCATTTCCCATGGCAGATTCCCCCAGAGGACACCCCCAGTAGATCAGCCACAGATTTCAACAGAAATTTTGTGTGTATTAGTTCTCCTTCCCAGAATCTTCCTTTTCCTTTTCTCTTATCCTTTCCAACACTCCTATGCTAGTTTCTTACCTATTTATAACACTATTCTAGTTCCATTTTCTTGGAAATACACTTGCCCTCTCACCCAGACCCTAATCAGTAACCTAAACTCTGTGGCTAGTTTGATTAATGCACACATGTCTAAAGTATCAAAGATACCAACCCCATGTAAGAGCAAGCCTATAATATTTGTCTTTGGGGGTCTGGGTTATCTCGCTCATAATAATAGTTTTCAACTCTATCCTTTTACCTACAACTTTCTTAATTTGTTTTTCCTATAAGCTGAAAAAATTCCCTTGTGCAAATGTAGCACATTCATTATCCAACCATCAGTTGAAGAACATCTAGGTTGCTTCCTATTCTTGGTTTGTATAGAGAGAGCATCAGTGAATGTGCATGAACAAGTACTTTCTACAGTAGGATGCAGAACCATTTGGATTTATACTCAAAAGTGATAGAGCTGGATTTTGAGGCAGAACTATTCCCAGCATCCCACGGAACCATCACATTGATTTTCATACTGACTGTACCAGTTTGCATTCCCACCATCAATAAATCACTGGTCTTCTCTCCCTGCATCCTCAACTGCATGCATTGTCATTTGTTTTATTGATCTGTCTTTATTTTAATGAACTTATTTGTTTTCTTGATCAGCATTTATATTTAGTTCTTTGTATATTCTAATTAACCTTCTATCAGATGTGTGAATGGTAATGTATTTTTCCTATTTTGCAGATTGTCACTTTGTTCAAATGAGGATGTCCTTTGCTACACAGAAGCTTTTGAGCTCCATGGGGTCTCATTTATGAATGCTGAGCTGTTGGCATCGTATTCAGAAAGTTCTTTCCTGTGCAAATGAGTTCAACTCTTCTCAACATTTTCTTCTATTTCGGGGTATCTAACATTATATTGAGGTCCTTGATCCATTACACAGGGTGATAAATATTGATCCAGTCACAGTCTTGTACGTGTAGCTATCTAGTTTGACCAATACAAGACAATTTATTGTCTCCATTACCAATTTTTGTGTTCTTTGACAAAAATCAGATGTCTGGAAGTGTGTGGATTTGTGTATTAATCTTCAATTATATTCTATTCCATTGATCAACATATATGTTTTTATGCCTACATTATGCTATTTTTATTGCTATAACTTGAAATCTGGAATGATGACTCCTTCAACAGTTCTCTTATTAGTCAAAATTGTTTTAGCCATCCTAGTTTTTTTGTGTGTGTGGGTTCCTGTATGAAATTAAATGTTTATATTTTAATTTCTGTGAAGAATCACATTGGAATTTTGATGGGGGTCTTATTGAATCTGTGGATTTCTTCTGGTATGATATCTACTATTACCATGCCAATCCTACTGATCCATGAACTTGGAAGATAATTTCATCTTATGATGTCTTCAATTTCTTTCTTCAATGTATTTCACTTGCTTGGTTATAGTTATTCCAAGATAATTTCTGTTGTTATAATGGAAGGCACTGTTCCCCTGATTCTTTTCTCAATATATTTGTCTTTAGTATATAGGAAGACTACTCATCTTCATCTGTCAATTGTGGATCATGATACATTGTTGAAAGTATTTATCATTAGTAGAAGTTACATGGTGGTGTTTTTAGGGCGTTTTATGTATTAAAATGTTGTCATCTGCAAATAAGAATACTTTGACTTCTGTTCCTGTTTTTATCCCTTTGCTCTCTTTTGTTTTTCTTACTGTTTTATCTAAAGCTTCAAATACTATATTAAATAGTTAGAAGGGAGGGACATATCCTTTTCATATTCATGATTTTATTGGAAATTCTTTGAGTTTCTTCCCATTTAGAATGCTGTTTATAGGCCTGCCTTTATCATATATAGGTATGTCATTTGTATCCTTAGTCTCTCCATGACTTTTAAGTTATGTTACAGTTTAAAAATATTTCTGCATATATTATTTAGGTGAGAATCACTTGTCTGTTTATAAAATAATGTATGCTTCCATATGGTTATAAGAAATGAAGAAAAATAGAAAGTGAAGAAAAATAGGGATAGAGGGGAAGAAAGGAAAGAAAGAACAAACGAAATGGGGAGGGAATAGAGGAAACCAGGGAGATGAGAGAGACAGTTTCCGAGGAAGGGAACGTTTTCCAGTTTTGATGATCATGTCACAAATCAATGTACTATTCTTATGTTGACCTGGAAAATAGAAGCTCAGGGCAATACTTGCTGTTCTCTGCCTTTCTTTAGAGAACTCCACTTAGTCCTTGCTCCTCATAACTCAGTTTAAGTTTCTCAATCAACAGAAGCAGGCAGCGATGTAGCTGAGCGCTGAATGTGAGGATTCCAAGAACCAGAGATGCAGAAACACCTGCCCACAAGGCAAAACTGACTTCCTGTTTATCTGCCTCTTCCCAGTATTTACTGAGTGTCCATTGTGAGCAGCAGACCGCCCTAGTGACCAAGATAGGAGCACATATTAGAAAACTGGCAGTCAAGGCTGCTACTCCGCAGGGACAAGGCATGAGCCTTTGGAACCAACAGGATGATGAACGTTTTAGAGGGGCTCCAGTCGAACTAATTACAGCCCACATCCATCTGAGCCACGTGGCTCACCGCCAGACTCTTAGATTATTGTGTGGCTATGGGCATATTTTTCCAGAGATCTGCTCCAAACTCATTCCATTCCCAGAGGTTCATCTGAAAAGCCACTAAATCTGGATCTCCTGGGGAACTTTAGAACAATGTAAATTCCTAGGTCCCCTCCCAAGTGACTATGGAAGTGTCTTTAAGGATTGCACAAAAATACCATTTGTGCGCTTACTGCTCACTGTCAGAGGAGAAAACACGCAGGCAAGTTCCAAACCGTTTCAATTTGCATGTTGAAGAATACCCAAAATGCATATTTATTTTATTTTGTTTGTAAAGAAATCAGTCCTTATCATTATATGATTCATGGGGGCAGCACCATGCCAAGGCATGAAGAGAAATGGGTATATAGTCTAAGCTCCTGAAAACACACTTAACTGAAATCTGGCTTATCTTTTAGTGGCTATTTGACTTTTGGCTGGTTTCTTAACTTTTCTGGGCCCCTGACTCCTCACATGTAAAAGAACATATTTAAGATTCTTAAAACACAATTTGGCGCATACTATAGGGCCCAGCCAAATCCTAGTGATGAATTTTGAGGTGTGGCATTGTTAAAGTAATATAAATCCACAACATACAGGCCATGTTTGTGTGGCATGGTATTCCTCTGATCAGCTGACATGCTAGAAAATGCCTCAAATTAAAAGCTTTTCCTCTGCACTTGTCTCTGGAAGAAAGCTTTTGTGAGAAGTTAACCAGGAAAATAACATGTTTTGTTCCCCAGAAATACAGCTCTCCACAGATATGAATATTTTTATTTCAAAAAGTTTGAGGGAAAAAAAAAAAACAAAGAATCTTCTCTATAGGGATGAAGTCAGAAGCAAAAACCAGAGGAAATTGGGAAATTAGCTCATAACTTACCTTCCAGGATGAATTCCATTTTCTCCATGCAATTTGTGCTGGGAACAAGAAGTAGCCAGGAGATAAATGTATGCCTGTTTAGTGAATGGCTAGTGAATAAGTGTGTGCTTGTTTATTGAAACTGTGACAGAGTTCTCATCCCTGCCTAACAGATCCCATAAAATCATTGATACCCCTAGGAATATAACAGGTTGCTAAGTTCACTCCTTCCTAACTCAGATGGAGTGACTGTGAAACTTGAAGAGGTTTCTGTGTGATTAGGCTCTGTGTAAAATGTGCTTCCCCATGCACACTCTGTACTTCAAGGCCATAAATTATTAATGTGTGTTATGACGGTTAGAGAAATGTATGGAAACTCACCCAGAATCCAAAATCCCAAATAAAAGTAAATGGTTAAAAGTGAAAGAGACAAAGGAGACAGTTCTATTGGTTTGGTTCGGGTTGAAACATTTCTACTATTCCTTCAGCATTGATTTTTAAAGATATGAATGACACAGAGTGTTGAATAATTCACATTTCATTTATTAGTCCACTGACCCTATGCATGGCTTCATAAAAATGAAAATAATGTCATTCTCCTGCTTCATTCTGCACAGAATGGGAAATGCCTGTGTGGCTGGGAAAAGCTGTGTGATGCACTTCACTCTCGTACAGTGTATAGACATATATTTGCATGTCATACATTTAGAAGAAGTGTTGAGATAAAAAATTTTCAATAGTGCATAAAGGGGACCATTTTGCCCCCTACTGGCTACTGACTTGGTCTGAGGGAAAAAAAATGCAGAATATTCTGTAACAACTGGTTTCCTGGCAACTAGAACTCCATAATATAGGATGCTGTTCTGTGATCTCAGTCTGAGATTGGCTGTCCTGGAAAACTTGGCTTTCTCCGATGGTTTTTCCCTGTATGTTCTAAGGATTAAAGACTGTCTCATGAAATTTTTCAGCTTAGGAATTAGAATATTGACAGCGCTTTATATAAAACAAAGACCTCAGAGAAATAGATGTGTTCCTTGAAGGTTAGACATTGAATCACAGGTTATTAAACTAATAAAAGATCATGAAGTTGGGAGGGAAAAATGTGTTGGGGAAATCTGGAGAAGTAAATTGAGATGGAGGATGGATATGATTGCATTTCAATGTATCTAAGAATAAAATTCTCACAGAACATATAATAAGGAATATGTGAAATGTTATATGAGACTATTGACACGAGATCTCTTATTGTATTATAGGTGTAAAAGGAAATTTAAATAGACTAATTCTTGGTGCTTCTATTAGAAGTAATAATATTTTGGTTATCCCCAACTCTCAGTGGGTCAGGGCATTGTCTACAATTTGAGGAGAAATATCTTCTGATATTTTGGTATTCATTGGTGTGCTTCACTGACATCTGATCTAATGAACTCATTCTAGCAAAGTAAAGTGTTGTGGCTTAAGTACCTGTACATTCAAAACCAACTAAATCTCAGAGTCCCTGGATATTTTCTGTAGGTGAGAACCATGTACAAATATAATAGGAGAGGCCACAGGACAAAGCCTGTTGTATTCTTAACGTCTCATGGGGCACCAAAAGTCATGTCAAAAGCATTATATCATTTCTAGGGGACATAATCTTTCCAAAAACAAACCTTTGTTCTTCTGGCTCTTACAATCTTTCTACTCCATCTTTGTGAGAACAGGATTAAGGATGGGGGTTGAGAGGTAACAGAATTCCGGGAAATCAGACTTCAGCAACCAACAGCAGGATGCAGATCTAAGTTTATTTCTAAGCACATAAGCTTATATATAGTATTCGAGCCAAACCCAAGCCTCTAAATCCTTGGCCAATCATATCTCGCCACACCTTCACGTAACCAAATGAAAGCCCTACTTGATGAGGTAACTCAGAAGAGTGTGGGGGTTAGGGAGGCATCATCACCTGTTAGAATTTCTGTGAAAATGGGGAGGAGCAAACAGCCATCACCTTAGCCTGGTTCCTTTTTGCTGTCTCACTGGTGCTCTAGGAGCCCTCTTATATCTGATGTCTTATAAAGCAGATTAGGACTCTTTGAGGAAGTAGCCTATGACTCCTTGCTCTCCATCCTACTTTTCTTCCACAAGGTTGTTTCCTCACCCCACACCTATTAATTGTGTGGATGGTGCATGGTGTGTGTGTGTGTGTGTGTGTGTGTGTGTGTGTGTGTGTGAACAACAAATAGCTAAATAACTACAAAAGGAATGATTTTGTAAAAGAACAAGCTGCAGCTATATGGGAGAGTATTGGGAGAAGGAAAGACAAAGGGTAATGGTACAATTATATATAATCTCAAAAATAAGTTTTTAAAAAGTGGCATGTCAAGAACTACTTTGAATTCTCGAGGGCTTGGGGGGGGAAAACCAAGAATTTGAACATGATTTTTTTTTTATCATCATTATTAAAAGAGTCCTGCAAGTATGAACCACAAAAGACAAAGAATGTGCCTGTGGCATTTGCCTAGTCAAAAGAAGAACTGCAGACTAGTGGCATTGAAGATCTCTGTAGAACATCACCTTCCCAAATTTATCCCCAAAATGTCAGCGGGCTTGATTGATAAGATGAGGAAGGATAAGGAATATGTTCCCTGAAGGAAATAGGTAGTTCTTCCCCATGTACAAGTTTCTTACATGAAAGAGACTCAAACTGGGAGGAAAAACTCCAGTGCTTTACCCTTATGTCACATTTAGTTCACATCATGATAGGACAGAGGGCATTGTCATTAAGATACTGGGTCCTTGCTTCATATTTTAAAATTATGATTTTGCAATTCCTAAACATAATCAAAGGCTTCACATTCTCCGTGGCCTCAACACACATACACACTCCAGTGAGAAGATACAGAAGACCAGAATCACTGCTTAGCTGGCATACCCTGTAGTTAATGCTCATGCAAAATCCAAGCTACTCCAACTTCTTGTCATGATCAAAGTCTTGAGACTCTTGCATACAGATACAGATGAGGGCCTAATGCCCACCATGTCTTCTTGGCTAAATCTATAGGCTTGGTTAGTATTTTCCTCTATGCATTAAATAGTACAAGATAGATATTTTTTGGAGGTATTGTCTCAATTTTTATCTTTCTAGTTTAAAAAAAACTAAAATCTCTAGGCCAATTTAAATATGGCTCCCTGAACTTTCAAAAAATTGTTTGTTTGTTTGTTTGTTTGTTTTTCTTATTACATGGTGTAAATTAAGTGCTTCTTCCATGTGACAGTCTCAGGACTCTCAAACAAAGCCCTTATTGCATCTACTTCTCAGCTTTCTTTTTCTTTTCTTTTCTTTTCTTTTCTTTGCTTTGCTTTGCTTTGCTTTGCTTTGCTTTGCTTCTTTCTTTGTTTCTTTGTTTCTTTGTTTCTTTGTTCCTTTCTTTCTTTCTTTCTTTGTTTCTTTCTTTCTTTCTTTCTTTCTTTCTTTCTTTCTTTCTTTCTTTCTTAACCAAGCACCTCCAGTTTCTCTTGCTTGTGATTACTTTTTCTCTCCTCATAGACAAGTTAGGGAACATTCTAAATCCTCCTAAAGAGTAGGAAGAACATTCCCTGCAACTATGAATTGCAGTGAGCATTTCAGAAGATATTCATATACCACGGGAGCATTTCAGAAGATATTCATATACCACGGAATGTAAACACTTTGGTAACATGGTTAACGTTTATAGTCAAAATACAGATATTTACTTCTGCCAGAGAGCTGTTATTGTGATTGTTCTTGTGTTTCAATATTGAGGAATTTCCTAGAACAATGCTCTGGACTCTTGCCATCCTGCACTTAGGTGTTCTCAGAGGATGTGAGTTGCCAAGATCGTGAGTTACAACCACTGCTTCAGCTTTTATAACAACCATCTTTTGTAGATCATAATCACTGGGATTAACTCTCTGCTTTCTCTGCCTAATGGCAAGAAGTGACAATCCAGAGTCTGCCCTTGTAACTTGTCCTAAGAATTAAACCAGCAGTGGAACAAAGGATGGGAGAAGCAGAGATGAAGAAGAGGGACATGGAAACACTATTTTCAGCTTCTACAATGTTATCCTAATCATCTAACACTTTCAACATCTTCTTGTATGGTAGGAAGGAAGAATGGGCGTAATGTATGTCCTGTAAATCCTAATATCCAGAACTCGAGGCTGGTACTGAAGGATGAGAGAAAGGCAATGTACTACATGCAGAAATCACATAAACCTTATACTCCAGAATCCATGGGACATTATAATTGAGCAATCACCACCAGCAAAATAAAGTTCTGGGATGGCTGGAAGACTCTAAGGCTTAGTGTACAGTCTAAAGCAGATGACCTTGAACTATCCAAGTGCCAGTTTTATCTAAGCACACACAGTTTTGTCAATGGCATAATTACTGAGGAAGAAAAGGTAGGTTTTGTTGGTTTGTTTTGTCTAACTGGAAAGGAATCGTAAGCATTAAAGAACACGTATTATGACATATATGTTTGTTCTGAATGTGATTTTCAAATAAGACAAACTGCAAAGGCACTGGAGTCCTCCATGTATCACAGAACACTGCACTGCTAAGGCTCTGACTTCAGACTGCTAACACAAATCCTGCATATCAACCCAAGGTATCCTACCCCAAAACCCTCCTTTGGAGACAAAACAGAAAAACAAGCTGGCAAGAGTAAAATTTAGAGTTCAAATTTTTTGGTCTTTAAATGCAACATTTCAAGACCATCCGATTTGGGACATTAAAGACTTAAACTGAAGTTTCTGAGAAGTTAAACATCCAAGGAAACTATCTGAGGCCCAATTTCTCTATTCCTGTTAAGAGTGATTTAAACATTAAGATCTGGAACCCCATGGAGATGTTGATCTTAAATCATTAATACAATTTATTATCCCCATAAGCTTATAACAAAATTTGTTGTCCCAAGCTATGAACACACATATCTGGGATTTTTATAATGATAATTTATGGACTTATGAGCTTGTGATTCTTAATCTTAACTGTCAGTTTGCTTGAGCTAAGCAGTGCATAGGAAATCACAGGGTGTAGCAGTGGGTATGTTTCTAGAAAGGATTCACTAAGCTGGAATGAAAACCTAAAAGTCTAGTGGGACCATCCTGAAGGTCAAGACCTGGATGGGGGGCAAGGGCAGAAAATCAACATGTGCAGAAGAATTTTTTTCTCTGCTTTTTACTACTATTGTTTAAAGCAAGCAAGGCAGACATGAAAGAAGACTGAGTGTCCTGTAACTTCCTTTTGTGTGTTGCTAGGTATTAACCTGACCTGGGAGGCAGAGACCTAGAAGTGAGGTAACTAAGGAAACTGAAGCTATATCTTGGCATCTGTGTCTCCTAATGACCTAAATGCTTCATTGTGGCTTGATACCCTTCAGGTAGGCGCGTCCTCCATATCAGAAAGTAAAGCACAAGAGTGCTTTCCAGTGCCCACACATGCCCACTGGTGAACATTCTCATAAGCAGAAAAAGAGACCCACAGGGACCATCTTGACCCTGAAATCTGCTCAGTAGAATGGGATAAAATAGAAATCACACTTAAAGAAGGAACTTAACAATAGCATCACAAAGAGAGAACAACAAAAGGGTTTTTAAAAATTCATAACCCAATGGGCTGCCCCACACTCACATTGAGGATAATCCACTCTGATCTTTCTGTGATTTTTTTTTAATATCAAAATTCCTGCTTATACATTTATGTGTCTCAGCTTAAAGCCTATTCTCAAGAGCATGAGAAGCACATAGTGTGATGTGAGCTCTTCTGCTCTACCATGCCCCCTTTATTACATTACAGAGAGAGGGGGGGGAGAGAGACAGACAGAGAGAGAGAGAGAGAGAGAGAGAGAGAGAGAGCTAATCAACACAAAGGTCATAGTAACATTTAATCAGTATACCATTATAATCCATTTTTGAAATTTCTAGAAGCAATAGTATAACAATAAGCACAAATACAAGGAGGACCCATAGGATGGAATTGTCAGTATTAGAGAGCAGACACCCCACACACAGAAGCAGGACTTAAATTGGCTTATTATTATCAGTTGTAGACCATACCAGGAGGCTGCTGCACTAATGTTCCCAGAAGCAGCAATTGGTGTAGAGCTAACATGTTTCTACACAGTTAGTAATAACAGCACTGCAGTTGTTTCATTGATGCTGTGACTAGACCAGCAAAATCTAAAATCAGGCATCTGTTGGTCTTATAACATTGTTCGAATTGTTATTTCTAGTCAGTGCAACCGTAGCATATCTTCTATGAGCTCAGCTTTACTGCCTCTATAGTAACAATGAGCTTCTTGTTATCATGTGACTTTTGGGCAGTGCAGAATGTCACAGGTAGACAAATGGTTTGCCTACCACAGTGCATTCACATCCTTAAGAGTCACTGGGGGTTCAGAAAGCCAACTCAATTCCTTAAGATAACACAATCATTTTAGGGACCAATTTTAAAAAATCTATCACTTAGGACTTAGTCAGCTTAAGAGGTAGCACTGGCCTTCAGGGCATTCTGCTCCTTCAGAATAAAGTGACTGACTGTGCTGATCATCTGACTGGTGCCATGGTGTGCCAACCTATATGGCTGCACAGTAGATTTGACCAGAATGGCTATAGCATATCTTGGAGTGCAGCTTTTAAGATATAGCATTAGAGAGAACAGGCTTATTAATAAAAGGCAATGACTATGTGCTCTGGACTCAGGATCAGTAGTGGCAATTCTTGCCTACTTAGAACTCAGTTCTCTGAGTGAAGTGGAGTGTTGAGCTTCCTTTTCCTCCCAAAAGATTACTTGAGCAAAAAAAGGAAAGAGCATTTATTGTAATTATTTTCTTTCTTCCACTTTGGAGCTTAGAAAAAAATGATATCACTAGAAACTCTGTTAGAATTTGTTTTATGGTTTATGTATATATGAACAGTTATGTAACATTAGCATTCACCAAATTGTATGTTCATTTTCATACATAATAGATCTTTGCATTTTGTTCCATGGAATTAAGGAGGAAATAGTAGCCTTTCTTGGAGTTCTAAGGTTTCACCTGGCATTTCAGTACATTAGTTGCTGAAGTAAGTCTTGATTCAATGGCAGGATGAGCATTTTGATTTATGTGTGAGTTCAAAATAGTTCTGAAATTTAATATGTACTTTATGGTAAAAGTGCGTAGAGTAGAGGCAAACAAGAAAGTAAAGGGAAATTGTGTCAACTGCTTTCTAAAAATTGGTTTTTACTTTGTAACAAGTCTTTAAGTTTACACTAATTTAAATGGAATCTTTGGACTCATATTTAATGGATATGCCAGGTTCTGTTGCAGTATATTTTTTGTGGAAATGGGAGCCTGGGTGTAATTTGGAATGCCTTGAAAGCTCAACAGTGGTCTTTGGGATAAAAAGATGTTACTTTTATCACTAAAAGGATATTATTCCTATGTAATAATGACAACAGTAATTTTAATACTTGGTATAATAAATGTCCATAAAACATTTCACAAATATTTTTGTATAACTGAGGATACTGTAAATAATGCATTTGCAGTACTGATTTTTCTTAAGACAAAGTGATATGTATGTAACTATATAAATAAGTCTAAAAAACTACTGCAGAGATCTGAGTCTATTTGTAAATAGTGTAAGTTTTATTGTAACACAATTTTAATTAATGGAATATGTTGCAGATTTATTTTTGCATTGTTAAAATATTTTAAGGATTTTTAAAGGCTTAATACTTCAGACACATAAAGAAAGTAAAATTAAGAATGTTAAAGAAAATTATTTTGGTGGAGAATTTTAAGCCACCATTCTAAGCTCCATGAGGAATTCTATTGCCTAACCTTCTATTCTAAACACTTCCTTAAATGTTCAAGCTAGACAAGCAAGTTACCCAGCTAATGAAAAGTAGCCAGAGGAACAAGTTACCAGGTAGTGAAAAGTATCCTCTGATCTACTTCTCTCACTACCTAGGACCTAGTATACTACAAGCCAAACTCAGTAATTTGGTCTCTTTTATTTTATTTCTGCCTGCACACAGTGAGAAAGAGATAGTAGATGAATGTCTTTACTATACAGAAGTCAAAACTTCTTCCTGGTGGGTGTTTTGTAGGAAAGAGGGAGAGAGGACTGTTAATGCCATCTAAAATGTATTCTGAGACAGAGTCTGAAGTTGATCAAAGCAAGCATACCTTTCAAAATGAGGATGAAATAAACAAACATGGGAAATTTGTGCTCAGCAAGATACACTAAAAGAAGTCAGAGTTATACAATCAGAAGAAAGTGACTTGGGAGGGGGGGGGATAACTCTTCTGGTGAAGGTACTTGCCACAGAGTTTGGCAACAGATGTCTAATACCTGTAACCAGAAGTGTGGAAAAAGAGAACTGGCTCCCACGAATTCTTCTCTGCCCTCTACCTATGCACTGCGTCATGCATGTGTATACACTTGAGCACACACACTCACATAAACAAAAAATTTTACAGAGTACTTTAAAGACATTCTGGAAGTTCACAGCAAGTCAGGAAGAGATCAGCAATGAACATGTTAAACATGAGATAAATTAAAATAAATTATCTCCAAAAATATTACAGCATCTTTAATATGTGTAATTAAAATACATGACAATACAGGTGTTGTACAGAAGGTGATGAACGGAGTTGACAGTGTGTCAAAGTCCTGCTTTATGACAAATTGGTCAGAGTAATCACATTCATTAGAGTCAATCAACCAAGCTATGTTTCACACTTGCCATATCAACCAATAAAGTATTTGGGGAAGAGGCAAAAAGAATTCTAGTGTATTACAAAGGACAATTAATTAATTTTAAATAGTTAAGTATTAAAATACTATAGGCAAAATTTTCACAGAGTCCATCCAAGTAGAGACGAGATAGGAGCAATAAACATATCCTAAAGGATATTACTCTTTCAAAAAATGAATGTTTATTATTAGACTTGCTGGAATGTCAGACCTCACTCCATGTCACTCATTAGAAAGTTGTCAAAAATTTGAGATTAAAAGAATAGGAAAGGACAGGTGTTATTTGACCACAGATAGCTTCTGTAATAACAGAAGGATCAAAAATGCATTTGTGGCAATAAATAAAGGAGAGGTTTTGAGGTTTGTTTGTTTGTTTGTTTGCTTGCTTGCTTGTTATATGATAACAAGGAATTACCAGTGTTATGGTTTTAATGAGAAATATCCCCTGTAGCCTTGAGCATTTGAACACTTGCCCCCAGTTGATGGAGATTTTACAATATTTAGCCTTACCTGCATCTGGTTTTTCAATGCTTTTTGGGCTTGCTGAAAGGATGTGAACTTCCAGTTTCTTGTTTCTGTTTCTATGGCTACCATTTGTTGCCATGATTGTTAAGATGGATTCTTATCCATCTGTAACTCTAATACAAAATAATTTTTTTCTTCTATAAGCTGACTTTCTTATGATATTTTAACAGAAAAGAAGTTCATACAAACAGAGACATGAAATAATTCCCTGTCTGAATGCATCAAAGTGTAGAGCTGTGGGTTGGAGCATGACTTCATGGTTAAGAGGGACTAGTGATTTTGCAGAAGACTGGGGTTCAGTATCCAGCACAAATATGGATGCTCACAGTTACTATAACTCCAGTATTGGATGATCTGATGCATACATACATGAAGAAAACATACTCACAAACATAATAAAAAAATAGAGCAAATGTTCTTCTAAAACATACTTCTAAAGAGATGGGTTTGTGGGTAAAAGTCCTTGCCCTGCAAGTATGGTAGCCTGGCTCAGCTCCTCAGAACCCGTGTAAATCCAGATACTGTAGCACAACTACAATCGCAGAAATCCTACAGTAAGATGTGTGATGGATATAGGGAAATCCTCCAGAGGGTGTGGAGCAGCAATCCAGACATGCACAGGGAAAAGAGAGAGAGAGAGAGAGAGAGAGAGAGAGAGAGAGAGAGAGAGAGAGAGAGAGAGAGAGAGAGAGAGAGAGAGAGAACTTGTCACCAACAAGGTGTTCTGTGAGGAGAAAGCACAATGGATTTGATATGGAGACAACATGAAATCACTAATGAACTGATAATAAGACAAAGTAGAAAATTATTTCACTAATATGATGGATTTGTTATAAAAGCATTGTCTCAAAAGGAGAAATCCCAGCCCATACACATGTATTAAATATGTATACACATATACATAGAGTAACTCTTTTAATTGTAGGTGAAAAACTAAAATATTAGCATTGGCATATAATAACATCGAGAATGCACAAGACTTTACAAGGAATGTTATTTATTTCAGTATAAAAAAGAGTTAGCACATCAAAAATCAGTATAATTATTTACATTACAGAAAAAAATGATGATAATGTTACAGGCTATAGATAAAACTTCATACCTATTTGTGATTTAAGCATTTTAACAAGTGAATAACAGAAAGAAACTTCTTAAATCTGACAAAAGAAAACTAGTGATATAAATGTAATGATGAGTTATCAAATACTCTTTAAAAAGGGAAAAAAATGTGAATTTCCTAATTTGTAGTCAACGTTGATCTTGAATTCCTACCAGGGCAGTGAGATGATAAATGAATCTGATGATTGGGGAAAAAGAAGTAAAACTGCCATTCTTCACATATTACAAGTTCGCAGAAATTTCAAAAAGAATTTCAAATGACTAGAATTAATTATTGAGTTTTTAATAAGGCTGTTAGAACTATATAGCTTCTATACAATAGCAGCAATAAAAGTGAAATCTTAAAAGCATGAGTATGAATTGTATCAAATAAATCAAATACAAAGAATAGATTCAATATAAGACCAGTAAAATATCTAGCTTATTATTAAGAAAAATCATGAATACCTAAATACATAATGTATGCTGCCCATAGGTTAGAAAGTCTAATACTAGAAAAATGTCAATTATCTTCACATTTACTTATAGATCCAATGCATCTCCATAAGAATAGTCATTTATCTCTAGATAAATTTCCCAATACAACATACCTACATTAATGAACCTATTATAATTGTACTGCAAATGTTGAAAGAGGAAAACAAGCAATAGGTTTTATGCAAATATCAGGACTCACAATTTAGACAGCATGCTTTTTCTAAGAGAAAAGACATTGGGCTAGAAGAGGGCAATGAGTATCAAACTTGTGTACAAGAAATAAGGCAATGAAGGAACAGGAGTATGCACACACAGTGCTCTAACATATAGCTAAGGTGGTGTTACGGTGAATTAGAAAAATAAAAACATGCTTTTTCAGATAAATGGTTCTATAATTTGTGTTCTATAATTTTGAGGGAATCAGCTGTGATCCTGATGCCAAGTCAATAATGTATATACCCTTTGATGGAGGTGGATCTCAGACCAATGAGCAGATGTGGGTAAGGAGATGTGATATCTTGCCTTCCAAAAGAAAGAGAATCATTACTGAATGATGTTACTCTGTATTCAGAGAAGAATTGAAGTGCCCTATTTCCTTGCATCTGCCCCAGCCCTCTAGAATGAGACATACCATCTCTTGATGAGGTGAACAGTCTTTACACTAAAATCCTCTGGATCCCAAGTTACAGATCCAACCTGATAGCTTTGGGTCTCTGATGCTACCTCACACAGCACCAGAGAGCTGGTTGCTGCTGTGCTCCATCCTTCCAGGGTCTAGGGTAGCCACTGTGTAGCACCACCTCTCCAAACCCCTGATTCCATTGTTCTATTGATCCAGGAGCTGATTTGTAGCTGTGCTGTGACTCATACGATCTGGGTCTCTGGAGCTTTCTTCTTTCCTTGGAACCATTCCAGAGCTTCTCTGTTCTGATTCTCAGGTTCAGAGGCAAAACTAAATCACTGTCCCATGGACATAAGTGCTACATAATCACATGTCTTAGTTTGGTGGAAGAGTTGTATGTATATGTGCCTCAGGCAGTGAACCTGTGCCCCAATCACAAGAGATATAAGAGTTCAAAATAAATAGTGACATCACTGTCACACATATTACAGGAGACTTTCTCCTAGAACACAGCACCATTTGGGCTGATGAAAGGCCATAAAAAACCTAGCACCAAAATGAATAATCCACTCAACTAAGCATCCTACAGTAGAGAAAAAATGTGTCCATGGAGACAGTGATACCCTGCCAGATATTAGTGTATCATACGCCATTGGGCATGCTCAGCTACCGCCAGCCCTAACCACATCTGAGGCAGCTGCATAAAGACTGTACTCAAGTAATCACCTGGAAACAGGCACTCTGCTCTGCTCAAACAACATTCTTAGACTTCCACTCTGCTCAAGAATCATTTCCAATCAGAGTAATTGGATAAAACTGGAACAGAGAAATACAAAATAAATTTAAAAAGGCAAGGAGACTATACAATATAATGAATATATAATGATTCTCTAGTACAGACACAGATAAACGAAACTATGTGGAAGAAAATTCAAAATAATGATTTTAAGCAAATGCTCAAAGACATGAAATAAAGATAATGAATTAAGGGAAATCATAAAAATTATTTACAATTTAAATGAAGCCCCTCAAAACTAAGCTTAGAATGCTCTTAAATACAAAAAGAAGATCTTGGATCTGAAAAATTCAATAAATAGAAAATACAATTGACAGCAACAGACTACATCAAGATAAAAAAAAGAATCTCTATACTCTAAGGAAGAAATTTTGTAATAACCTATCCAAGTAGGAAAAAAAACATAATGAAATATTGACTAAGGTCTTGAGACTTACAGCATGTGTTTAAGTGGGCTAACTGAGGAGTGTTAATGTAGGAGTGGACAGAAAACTTATTTGATAAAATACTTGCTGAAAAAAACTATCCTCAACAATAAAAAAACCTCTGGTGGAATCACCATGCCTGACCTTAAGCTGTACTACAGGGCAATCATGATAAAAACTGCATGGTACTGGTATAACAACAGACAGGTAGACCAATGGAATAGAATTGAAGACCCAGAAATGAACCCACACACCTTGGGTCACCTTATCTTCGACAAGGGAGCTAAAACTATCCAGTGGAATAAAGACAGCATTTTCAATAAATGGTGCTGGCACAACTGGCGGTCAACATGTAGAAGACTGCAAATTGATTCATTCCTTTCTCCTTGTACAAAGCTCAAGTCTAAGTGGATCAAAGACCTCCACATTAAACCAGAGACACTGAAATTCATAGGGGAGAAAGTGGGGAAAACCCTGGAAGATATGGGCACAGGGATAAAATTCCTAAACAGAACACCAATGGCCTGTGCTGTGAGATCACAAATTGACAAATGGGACCTTATAAAATTGCA
>CACVCL010020207.1:0-88185 GCA_902729485.2 Mus minutoides | reverse complement strand
GTGGGTGAGTTTGGATCTGGTGATGTCAAGTACCCTTTGATTCTGTTGCTTTTGTTCTTATGCTTACCTCCTGCCATCTCTAACCAAGGAGACCTGGTGTTGGTGCAGGCCAGAAGGGAGAGTCTGAAATGGTCTGGGCCTTTATCTCTGTCCTGGCTGGTGACTCAGGTCGCACGGGATTGGGCAGGAACAGATGCTGAGTTCAGCTGCTCACCTGTGGTCCCAAGACAGCCTGGGGGATCCCGGGGAGAGTGCGCAGAGCCTGTGCCCGAGCCCTGGGCTGGTGCAGGCGCACAGGACCAGACCTGTGGTCCCAAGACAGCCTGGGGAGTCCTGTGGTCCCAAGACAGCTGGGGAGTCCCGCGGAGAGTGCGCAGAGCCTGCTCCCGAGCCCTGTGCTGGTGCGGGCGCACAGGACCAGACCAGAAGGGGAAGTGAGAGTCTGTCCTGGGCTGGGCCTCTAACTCTGTCCTGGCTGGTGACTCAGGTTGCACGGGATTGGGCAGGAACAGATGCTGCGTTCAGCTGTTCACCTGTGGTCCCAAGACAGCCTGGGGGGTCCCATGGAGAGTGCGCAGAGCCCGCGCCCGAGCCCTGGGCTGTGGTCCCAAGACAGCCTGGGGGGTCCTGCGGAGAGTGTGCAGAGCTCGCGCCCGAGCCCTGGGCTGGTGCGGGCGCACAGGACCAGACCGGAAGGGGAAGGCAGAGTCCGTCCTGGGCTGGGCCTCTAACTCTGTCCTGGCTGGTGACTCAGGTTGCACAGGATTGGGCAGGAACAGATGCTGCGCTCAGCTGTTCACCTCGATGTGTGCCTAGTGTCCTGTGGTGTGGAGAGTGCGCAAGTGGCCCTATCTGCTGCGTTCAGAGGGATGATGGCGGGCGGCCGGCGGCGGCGGGGGAGGTCCTGGCTGGCTGGGAGGGGTCCCAGCCTCTGGTTGGTCTTAGATCCTCTGTTCCAGCTGCTGCTGCAACTGGGCCACTGGACCCTCCGCGATTTCAAGGCCCCCCGGTACGCTCCACTCTCCTTTAACCCCGAAGTGTGCCTAACATCCTGGGGTGTGGAGAGTGCGCAAGCGGCCCTATCCACTGCGTTCAGAGAGGGATGATGGCGGGCGGTGGGCGGTGGGGGAGGTCCTGGCTGGCTGGGAGGGGTCCCAGCCTCTGGTTAGTCTGAGATCCTCTGTTCCAGCTGCTGCTGCAACTGGGCCACTGGACCCTCCGCAATTTCAAGGCCCCCCGGTGCGCTCCACTCACCTTTAACCCCTAAGTGTGTCTAATGTCCTGGGGTGTGGAGAGTGCGCAAGCGGCCTTATCCACTGCGTTCAGAGAGGGATGATCCTCCATGTTCTAAACTGCTTATTTCTAACTTTATCTCACTGTGCTCAGAATACAAAAAAAATCAGTTTTTCATTTGATAAGCTTTGCTTTGCATCCTATTACATAATCTATTTTAGAAAAAGTTGTATGAACAAACAGGACCCAACATTTTGCTGCTTACAGGAAACCCACCTCAGGGAAAAAGACCGACACTACCTCAGAGTGAAAGGTTGGAAAACAATTTTCCAAGCAAATGGTCCAAAGAAACAAGCTGGAGTAGCCATTCTAATATTGGAGAAAATTGACTTCTAACAAAAAGTTATCAAAAAAGACAAGGAGGGACACTTCATACTCATCAAAGGTAAAATCAACCAAGATGAACTCTCAATTCTGAATATCTATGCTCTGAATACAAGGGCAGCGACATTCATTAAAGAAACTTTAGTAAAGCTCAAACCACACATTGCACCTCACACAATCATAGTGGGAGACTTCAACACCCCACTCTCACCATGGACAGATCTTGGAAACAAAACTAAACAGAGACACATGGACACTAACAGAAGTCATGAAACAAATGGATTTAATAGTTATCTACAGAACGTTTTATCCTAAAACAAAAGGGTATACCTTCTTCTCAGTGCCACATGGTACCTCCTCCAAAATTGACCATATAATTGGTCACAAAACAGGCCTCCACAGATACAAAAATATTGAAATATTCCCATGAAGCCTATCTGAACACCACGGACTAAGGATGATCTTCAATAACAATATATATAATAGAAAGCCAACATTCATGTGGAAACTGAACAACACTCTACTCAATGATTCCTTGGTCAAGGATGAAATAAAGAATGAAATTAAAAACTTTTTAGAGTTTAATGAAAATGAAGCCACAACATAGCCAAACTTATGGGACACAGTGAAGGCAGTCCTAAGAGGAAAACTCATAGCCCTGAGTGCCTCGAAAAAGAAACTAGAGAGAGCATACACTAGCAGCCTGACAGCATACCTAGAAGCTCTAGAACTAAAGAAAGCAAATTCACCCAAGAGGAGTAGATGGCAGGAAATAACCAAACTCAGGGCTGAAATCAACCAAGTGGAAACAAAAAAGAACTATTCAAAGAATCAACCAAACCAGGAACTGGTTCTTTGAGAAAATCAACAAGATAGATAAACCCTTAGCCAGACTAACTAGAGGGCTCAGGGACAGTATCCTAATCAACAAAATCAGAAATGAAAAAGGAGTCATAACAACAGAACCTGAGGAAATCCAAAACACCATCAGATCCTAATACAAAAGGCTATACTCAACAAAACTAGAAAACATGGATGAAATGGACAACTTCCTAGACAGATACCAGGTACCAAAGTTAAACCAGGATCAGATTAACAATCTAAACAGTCCCATTTCTCCCAAAGAAATAGAAGCAGTCATCAATAGTCTCCCAACCAAAAAAAGCCCAGGACCAGATGATTTTAGTGCAGAGTTCTATCAGACCTTCAAGGAAAACCTAGTTACAACTCTCCTCAAACTATTCCACAAAATAGAGACAGAAGGTACTCTAACCAATTCATTCTATGAAGCCACAGTTACTCTAATAACTAAACCACACAAAGATCCAACAAAGAAAGAGAACTTCAGACTAATTTCTCTTATGAATATCAATGCAAAAATACTCAATAAAATTCTCGCTAACTGAATCCAAGAACACATCAAAACGATCCTCCATCATGACCAAGCAGGCTTCATCCCAGGAATGCAGGGATGGTTCAATATATGGAAATCCATCAATGTAATCCACTATATACACAAACCCAAAGACAAAAACCACATGATCATCTCCTTAGATGCTGAGAAAGCTTTTCACAAAATTCAACACCCATTCATGATAAAAGTCTTGTAAAGATCAGGAATTCAAGGCTCATACCTAAACATAACAAAAGCAATATACAGCAAACCAGTAGCCAACATCAAACTAAATGGAGAGAAACTCGAAGCAATCCCACTAAAATCAGGGACTAGACAAGGCTGCCCACTTTCTCCCTACCTATTCAATATAGTACTTGAAGTCCTAGCCAGAGCAATTCGACAACAAAAGGAGATCAAGGGGGTACAAATTGGAAAGGAAGAAGTCAAAATATCACTGTTTGCACATGATATGATAGTATATATGCGACCCTTAAAATTTCACCAGAGAACTCCTAAACCTGATAAACAGCTTCAGTGCAGTAGCTGGATATAAAATTAAGTCAAACAAATCAATGGCCTTTTTCTACACAAAGGATAAGAGGGCTGAGAAAGAAATTAGGGAAACAACACCCTTCACAATAGTCACAAATACTATAAAATACCTTGGTGTGACTCTAACTAAGAAAGTGAAAGATCTGTAAGACAAGAACTTCAAGCCTCTGAAGAAAGAAATAGAAGATCTCAGAAGATGGAAAGATCTCCCATGCTCATGGATTGGAAGGAATAATACAGTCAAAATGGCTATCCTGCCGAAAGCAATCTACATAACATATTCAATGCAATCACCATCAAAATTCCAACTCAATTCTTCACTGAGTTAGATTAGGCAATTTGCAAATTCATCTGGAATAATAAAAAAACCTAGTATCACAAAAACTATTCTCAACAATAAAAGAACCTCTGATGGAATCACCATGCCTGGCATTAAGCTGTACTACAGAGCAATTGTGATAAAAAAAACTGCATGGTACTGGTACAGTGACAGACAAGTAAGTCAATGGAATAGAATTGAAGATTCAGAAATGAATCCACACACCTATGGTCAGGTGATCTTTGACAAGGGAGCTAAAACCATCCAGTAAAAAAAAAGACAGCATTTTTAACAAATGGTGCTGGCAGAACTGGCAGTTAACATGTAGAAGAATGCAAATTGATCCATTCTTATCTCCTTGTACTAAACTCAATCTAAGTGGATCAAAGACCTCCACATAAAACCATAGACACTGAAATTTATAGAGGAGAAAGTGGGGAAAAGCCTTGAAGATATGGGCACAGGTGAAAAATTCCTAAACAGAAAAGCAATGGCTTGTGCTGTAAGGTCAAGAATTGACAAATGGAACCTTATAAAATTGCAATGCATCTGTAAGGCAACTGACACTGTCAATAAGACAAAAAGGCCACCAACAGATTGGGAAAGGATTTTTATCAATTCTAAATCTGATTGGGGATTAATTTCCAATATATATAAAGAGCTCAAGAAGCCGGACTCCAGAAAATCTAATAACCCCATTAAAAAATAGGGTACAGAGCTAGACAAAAAAATTTCAACTGAGGAATACCGAATGGCTTAGAAGCACCTGAAAAAATGTTCAACTTCCTTAACCATCAGGGAAATGCAAATCAAAACAACACTGAGATTCCACTTCACACCAGTCAGAATGGCTAAGATCTAAAATTCAGGTGACAGCAGATTCTGGTGAGGATGTGGAGAAAGAGGAAGACTCCTCCATTGCTGGTGAGATTACAAGCTTGTACAACCACTCTGGAAGTCAGCCTGGCGGTTCCTTAGAAAATTCAAAATCGTAGTACCGGAGAATCCAGCAATACCTCTCCTGAGCATATACTCAGATGTTCCAACTGGTCATAAGAACACATGCTCCACTATGTTCATAGAAGCCTTATTTATAATAGCCAGAAGTTGGGAAGAACCCAGATGTCCCGCAACAGAAGAATGGATACAGAAAATGTGGTACATTTACACAATGGAGTATTACTCTGTTATTAAAAACAATGAATTTATGAAATTCTTGGGCAAATGGATGGATCTGGAGGATATCATCCTGAGTGAGGTAACCCAATCACAAAAGAACACACATGATATGCACTCACTGATAAGTGGATATGAGCCAGAATCTTAGAATACCCAAGATACAATTTGCAAAACACAAGAAAATCAAGAAGAAGGAAGACCAGTGTTTGATACTTCATTCCTCCTTAGAATAGGGAACAAAATACCAATGAAAGGCGTTACAGAGACAAAACTTGGAGGTAAGAGGAAAGGATGGACTATCCAGAGACTACCCCACATGGGGATCCATCCCATCATCAGTCATCAAACCCAGACACTATTGCATACACAGCAAGAGTTTGCTGAAGGGACCCTGATATAACTGTCTTGTATGAGGCTATGCCAGTGTCTGGCAAATTCAGAAGTGGATGCTGACAGTCATCTATAAGATGGAACACAGGGCCCCCAATGGAGAAGCTAGAGAAAGTACCCAAGGAGTTGAAGGGGTCTGCAACCCTATCAGAGGAACAACATTATGAACTAACCGGAACCCCCAGAGCTCGTGTCTCTAGCTGCATATGTAGCAGAAGATGGCCTAGTCAGCCATCATCAGGAAGAGAGGCCCCTTGGTATTGCAAACTTTACATGCCCCAATACAGGGGAACACCAGGGTCAAGAGTTGGGAGTGGGTGGGTAGGGGAGCATGGCGAGGAGCGGGGGGGTAATTGGGAACTTTCAGCATAGTATTTGAAATGTAAATTAAGAAAATATCTAATAAAAATAATGTTTTTTAAAAAAGAAGACAGTAAATTGATACTATTTTTGGTACTTCCTGATATATAAATGCTAAGAAGATCAAAAAAATAAAATAAAAATATAAATATAAAGTTGTATGAGCCAATCAGAAGAATGTGTATTCTGCAATGGAATGTTGTGTAGTTTCAAGGTCAATTTGATCTAGGATGTCATTTAACTTAGATGTTGCTCTATTTTCTGTTAGAATGATATATTAGTGAGGCTAGAGTATTGAAATGACCCATTATTATTGTGTTAGGGTTAGTCTGTGTCTTTGTATACTGGTCATTCTTGTTTTACGAAATTAAGAGCATTGGTGTTTGGTGCATACATGTTTAGAACATTTTCTCTTGAATTCTTTCCTTAATCAGTAGTAACATAGCAACTCTTATAAAGGCAAGCATTTAATTGCAACTTGCTTACAATTTCAGAGATTTAGTCTACTGTCATCAAGGTGGGAACGTGGAGGCACAAAGTTAGACATGGTGGTGAAGAAGGAGCCAAGAGTTCTCCAACTTGATACCCAGCAGCAGGAAGGGAGAGACACTGGGCCTGGTTTGGGCTTTTGAGCACCCAAAGCCCAACCCCAGTGACACACTTCCTCCAATAAAGGCATACTTCCTAATATTTAAAAAAAACCCCACCTCTCCATGGTGACCAAACATTCAGATATATGAGCCTTGGGGCAACCTTATTTTTCAAACCATTACATTCCATTCCTTGGCCCTCCCAGGCTCATTTCCATATTATAATGCAAAATACATTTAGTCCAACTTCAAAAATTCCCATAGCTTTCCACAGTTTCAACACCATTTAAAATCCAAAGTTCAAAGTCTTTTTTGATATTCAAAGCAATCTTTTAACTGTAATCCCCTATAAAATCAAAATCAAAATCCTAACACATACTTCCAATATACAATGGCATAGAATATATGTTATCATTCTAGAAGTGGGAAAAGGAAGCACAGTAAGGAATACTGGACCAAGGAAGACTGAAAATCAGCAGCGGAAACTCCAAATTCTGCAAGTCCAGGTCTGATGTCAAAGCACTCTTTAGATCTCCAAGTCCTTTCAGCTTTGTTGACTGCAACACACATTTCTCATGGGCTGGGTCCACACTCTGTCTACAGCATTCCTCAGCAGGTACCCCATGTCCCTGGCACCTCCAACATCTTTAGTCTTCAATGAAATACAGGTTTTACCATCACAGCTTCATGCAGGTCCTATCTGGGCCTACATATAGGGACATCCCTGACACATGCTTGGCATCAGCAGCTTTTCTTAGCCACAGAGGAAGATTCTATAACCTTTTCCTTGAATTTTTGATTCTAAAGCCAGAACCACGTGGCTGAAGCTTGCCAAGCTTTGCTGCTTGCTGAGGCTGAACTTAGTCTTCTTGTTCAAGTACATTTACACCAGCACTCTGTTGCCCATAGTTTCTGTTGCTTCTTAACCTTCTCTTTATTTCATTTCTACAAGTTGGCAGGTTAACTGGGTGGGATCTTGTTCTGAGGTAACCACCCCCTTTATTCAATTTAACTTTCTAAAAAAACTTTTCTTAAACTATTTTTATCTCTTTGAGCAACTGGTCTTAGTTGTATTATGTTTCCTGGCACGCTCTTTTTCCTCAAACTGTACATTTTGTATTTTTTTCTTGATCAGCTTGTTCTTTTTCATTATAGATTATATGCATAAGACAGACTGCTAGTGCCGGGTGGTGGTGGCGCAAGCCTTTAATCCCAGCACTTGGGAGGCAGAGGTAGGTGGATTTCTGAGTTTGAGGTCAGCCTGGTCTACAAAGTGAGTTCCAGGACAGCCAGGGCTAAACAGAGAAACCCTGTCTTGAAAAAACAAACAAACAAACAAACAAACAAAACAAAACAATAACAACAACAACAACAAAAAAACCCCAAGACTAACTGCTAATAACAGACTCAATACTAGGCTCTCTTGAAGCCTCTTCTGTTAATAACAATAATATAAAACTTTTCAATTTTGCCTCAGGCAAATTTTGGGGCAAGGGCAGAAAGCAACTACTTTCTTTGCCAAAATATCACAAGAATGGTCTCTAGGCAACCTACAAATATTCTTTTCCTCTAAAATCTCTTGAGTCAGGAGTTAAAATCTGCATTGCTCTTAGTACCATTGTCTTTCTTCCATGTTCCTCCTAGTATGGTCCATCAAGCCCTGCTTAAAGCATTCAAGTGCTTTCCTAATCCAAAACCCCAAAGTCATCACAATTCTTGACTTGACAAGTAATCATTATTCCCATTAGAATAGTAGTTCTTATTTGCTCCCAAACTAGATTCTGAACCACAGACCAGATATTCTTTGGGATCAGCAATTTTCAAATAAACTCTCTTATTGTTGAAAACAAAAATACAATTCTAAAAGCATCTGCTTTTTTAGCTGATATATATTTGCCACTCAATGTTTTTGTCATATTATCCTGAATGGCTCCTTGGTCCATACAAAGGTACGGTTTTAGACTAACAAATATTACAGTCCCCCTTTACTCCACCAAAACACACACACACACACACACACACACACACACACACACACACACACACACACACACATCACGAAAAGGGGTGGGGAAAAGGATAACACAGAGAGAAAGACAGAAAGATGGGGAGGGGAGAGGGAGAGAATGCATGAGAAAAATAAGGCATAAAATTCTCTACTATAAAAATGAAGACAAAATATATTAGCATATAAAACCTAAGCCAACAAACAACAACTTATTATTCTCTATTATGTGCAATGATACTAACCCTTTGGACACTCCAGCTCTGTCATTAACAATCTTCACTTCTTTTACAGACCCATATTGGGAGAAAAATTTTCTTAAATCATTTTCATTTGTCTAATGACATAAAAAGAAAATATTAAGAAATAGTTAAACCAATAAAAGGTGAAACAACTCTGATGCTTACTATGGAGACATAAAAAATTAGAAAACAATTTGAAAAGTATTTATCATCATTAAAAATGTAGGTAAAAACCACTGACAAAAATCTATGTACTTTGATTATGTAGTAGAAGGTAGCTAAATGATTATATATTAAGTCAATACATTTTAAACAGAATTATTCCAAAACGATAAATAATACTAATTGGGTAAAGTTATCTTTCAGCAACTTTAAGAATGCTCAGGTGGATTACATATATTAAACCCAGTTAGGCTGTATACTATGAACTCTAGTATTTGGGGAGGATAGCAGTTATAGCAGTGAAACTAGGTCACAGTGGCCTAATCCTGTCACTTTATACTAATCAACATAGTCTTTAGGACGACTGAGGTCTTAGGAAAAGATATATTTTCCAAATACTTGATTTTTGCCATAACAAGTTACAAACTGACTTGTTATTTCAAATTACAGATATTTTATTTGCACTCAACATACCTTTTAGCTAACTTCAGATAATATGATACATTAATAATATAAATGTTCAAGATGTTTACAATAGCTGAAATAGATAAGACAATAACAGCTATTCCCAGAGTATTTACAGTCAATTCTTTACAATTTTCTTTCTTGGGTTGAGTTGCAACTGTTTGTTTCTAAGTGTAACTTTAAGGTTATATAAGAAAGAACCAAGAGTTGTCTTAGAGCACAGCCACTCATTTTGAGTTCAGTTGCTACCACACTAACTTTAATACACTATTTGTTATTTTGGATGGTGACCTTAAGCCTGCTAAATTGGACAATGACCAATACTACACCTGTGAATAAGTAAATTACTTTTCTTCTAATAAATATAAAATGAAATCAGTGATAGAATAAGAACTTCTATTAAATATCTAAAACCAAGTAAATCCAAACTCTTCTTTGGAAGAATTACTAACTCAGTCTTGTAGAGTAAGGAGAAAGTTAATTGGACTTAAAGAGGCAGTTTCTAGGCTTCTAAGAACAAGAGGTTTAAAAAGTCTCACACTGTTTGCTACTATAGGGAATTATTTCCTCACTGGCTATTATTTTTGTGGTTTTCAAAAAAATATCTCATGGGAAAGTCATCTGTTACCTTAATACCATGGGTGTACAGAAAAGATGGCATATAAAATCCATATTGTGTTTTTAGTGTGATGTGCTTTAGTGACTTCTGTGAAAATATTTGTATTTATTGAAGATTTACTTTAAAAAACATACTAAGCATAACTTTTTCTTAAGTAAAAACCAAGTAATTTTATCTAAATCATGGTAAGAGTATATAGTAATAAGATTTGTGTCAAAAACCACATATAATGGCACATTTTATTATAAAATATATCTCTCCCTATAATATCTAATATGTAAACTCAGAAATGCTTTTATAAATCAATTTGAAAGGCATGGTGTGTGTGTGTGTGTGTGTGTGTGTGTGTGTGTGTGTGTGTATGTGCGTGCATGCATGGAACTTAGGGCTTCTATAAGCTAAGCAAACATTTATCACCAAGTAATATCCTCAGCTCATGTAAGATTATTTGATTAATAGGGTTATTTGATTTTCTGGAGTCCATCTTCTTGAGTTCTTTATATATATTGGATATTAGTCCCCTATCTGATTTAGGATTGGTAAAGATCCTTTCCCAATCTATTGGTGGCCTTTTTGTCTTATTGACAGTGTCTTCTACCTTATAGAAGCTTTGCAATTTTATGAGGTCCCATTTGTTGATTCTTGATCTTACAGCACAAGCCATTGCTGTTCAGGAAATTTTCCCCTGTGCCCATATCTTCGAGGCTTTTCCCCACTTTCTCCTCTATAAGTTTCAGTATCTCTGGTTTTATGTGGAGTTCCTTGATCCACTCAGACTTGAGTTTAGTACAAGGATATAAGAATGGATCAATTTGCATTCTTCTACAAATAACCCTATTAAAAAAATGGGGAAAGAGCTAAACCAAGAATTCTCAATTGAGGAATACCGAATGGCTGAGAAGCACCTGAAAAAATGTTCAACATCCTTAATCATCAGGGAAATGCAAATCAAAACTACCCTGAGATTCCACCTCACACCAGTCAGAATAGCTAAGAACAAAAATTCAGGTGACAGCAGATGCTGGTGAGGATGTGGAGAAAGAGGAACACTCCTCCATTGTTGGTGGTATTGCAAGCTGGTACAATCACTCTGGAAATCAGTCTAGCGGTTCCTCAGAAAATTGGACACGGAACTACCGGAAGATCCAGCAATTACTCTCCTGGGCATATACCCAGAAGACGTTCCAACTGGTAATAAGGACACATGCTCCACTATGTTCATAACAGCCTTATTTATAATAGCCAGAAGCTGGAAAGAATGCAGATGTCCCTTAACAGAGGAATGGATACAGAAAATGTGGTACATTTACACGATGGAGTACTATTCAGCTATTAAAAACAATGAATTCATGAAATTCTTAGGCAAATGGATGCATCTGGATGATATCATCCTGAGTGAGGTAACCCAATCACAAAAGAACACACATGTTATGCACTCACTGATAAGTGGATATTAGCCCAGAAACTTAGAATATCCAAGATACAACTTGCAAAACACATGAAACTCAAGAAGAAGGAAGACCAAACTGTGGATACTTCGCTCCTTCTTAGAATGAGGAACAAAATACTCAAGGAAAGAGTTACAGAGACAAAGTTCAGAGCTGAGACGGAAGGAAGGACCATCGAGAGACTGCCCCACCGGGGAATCCATCCCATATACAACCACCAAACCCAGACACTATTGCATATGCCAGAAAGATTTTGTTGACAGAACCCTGACATAGCTCTCTCTTGTGATGCAATGCCAGTGCCTGGCAAATACAGAAGTGGATGCTCACAGTCATCTATTGGATAGAACACAGAATCCCTAATGAAGGAGCTAGAAAAGTACCCAAGGAGCTAAAGGGGTCTGAAACACTATAGGAAAAACAACAATATGAACTAACCAGTACCCCCAGAGCTGTGTCTCTAGTTGCGTTTGTAGCAGAGTATGGCCTAGTTGGCCATCAATGGGAGGAAAGGCCCTTGGTCTTGCAAAGATCATATGACCCAGTACGGGGAATGCCAGGGCCAGGAAGTGGGAGTGGGTGGGTTGAGGAGCAGGGCAGGGGGAGGGTATAGGGGGCTTTGGGGATAGCATTTGAAATGTAAATGAAGAAAATATCTAATAAAAAAAGAGACTCATGAAAAAAAAAGAGTATTTGATTAAAAATATTCCTGTATACCTTCCCTGTACAGAATACTGCGAATCATTTCAATTATGTTTTTGTGAAAGAGTGAAATAGCTGGTGAGTTGATTAAGCACACTTTTTTTTTTTTTTACAGATTCTCTATTTGGACCACAAGAACTATCAGATAAATTATCAGATAATAAGCCCTATCAAAGAAAGCTATTTGTAAGAAATTGAAGTCTAGGACATTAGTTAGGAATGCAAGACTAAAGGTACGGAGTTTTACAAGACTAAAATCTTTAGATTAAATTTTCATTTAAAAACCGAAATATTTATCTAGTTGATTGGAGTGTTGTATAGAAGAGTAAAACTGAAGTACGAAGTGTTATTTGTATTTAAACCAATACAATGTGAAACCCACTTTGTATATTAACCATTTGTATATTAACCAATGTGCAAATGTAATTTTATAGTTGTATAAAAATGAAATATTCTACTACAAAGAGAAGGAGAACACTCCTGTTCTCCACCATGTTGCAACCACGGATAGATACCTTAAAGTCAATTCCTCCTACAAAGATGCGGTTAGGGATCACGGTTCCGTATCTTGGGCCAGTTGTTGGGTTATTCAAAGGCACAGGTGACACAGGATTAGGGGATGGAGATAGTGAATCTGTTTGCGTCTGATTTGTTGTTTGCTGTAAAATAAAGTCATTTCATGCTTTTAGCACTGGGTATAAGTTTTAATACAGGATCATCAAAGCTGTCATTTAGGCAAAATGCCACATACTAGGCTTGACTTTATTCTAAAATTATGAAGATTGTAATTTAAAATCTTCAGAGCTTATAACTTTGGGGAGAAATAAAAATGAAGCAAAGTACTTCTCTCTACAGAAGTGCTTCCTATTAAATGTACTACTCAAATATACTTACGTTAATTATGAGATAGGCTATTTGTTAAGGAAGAATACTAAATTCATAAAGAAGTCAAAGAGGGAGAAAAGAAGACTCATGTCTGGAGAAGCTTTGTCTCAACCATTTTGTCCAGCTGTTAATTTGGCCTGGCACTCAGTTAGGCAGTGGTGTTCTCTTGTTAACAGAACATCAACATTAGACAAGGTCACTGTAATTATAATGGAGCAAGATAAAAAAAAAGCATTCTTTAATAGTGTCTAAATACCTATAAAAACAAAAGCAGTGTCCAAACCACAAGAACTAGCAAACACTGCTATATCCTGGATAATCTGAGCAACTGGTCTCCTTTATCAAACTTATTTTTGAAGTAATAATTAATATACACAACCACAGAAACATTCCCATTTCCTTACAATATGCATTTCAGGTAAAGCCCTTCTATCTGAAATTCTAAAAGTTTCAAGGCCATTTTGTATAAATTGTGTTCTTAACACCTGAGAAGCCCCATGGTGTACTTTCTTCCTTGTACCAATGACTTCACAGACAACTTAATTACAGATGTGTCTGTGGTCTACAGAATGAGTTTCCAAACAGCCAAGGCAACATAAGAGAAACCATGTCTTGTTAAAAAAACAAAAAACAAAACAAATAAACAAACAAATTGGTATATATCCATTATGTTTATACTTCTAATTTAGAAGGCGTAACATATCAATATCAATGCCCATTTATTTCTAGTATAGAATTTGTTAAATAATGAAAAGTCTTCACAAAATTCTGTAAAAACAAAGGAGTTCAATGGAAGTACTAGTTTTCAAGTTTAAGAAGACTCCATTTTTCCTGTGAGAGGAGGATGAAATCAGTCCCAAGTGAAGAGACCTCAGACACTGAGAAAAAGAAAATTATTTTATAACAACCAATTCGCTTCAGTCCCTGTTTTTAAGGCTCCGGTGTAGATGTTATGTCTTTGTTTCGTACTTTCTAAGATATCATATATATATATATATATATATATATATATATATATATATATATATATACATGTAATATATTACTATGTTGTTATATTCATGAAGACAGGAAGCTTGCCTATCTTTTTAAAAAAACAAAACAAAACTCACTGCAACATGCAAAACAGAAACATCGCATAGCAAGTGTTCAGTGTGTATCTGTTGAATGTATGAACGAGCTCACTGTTTAAGGAGAGACCTGCTTGGTATTTGGTCAACCTTTTCGGTAAGGACCGAAGTATCAATAATATACTAGTACACATTTTATGGTTGGCGGCAACAAGGCTCAGACAGAGGTAACATAGAGATCCTTTGAGGTTAGCACTGAATTTGAGGAGAGGGAACCTCCCACTGACAACCATTTGAAAGCATGGAGCTAGGGGGCTGGCTGCTCCAGGAGCCTTAGTCTGGAACCTCTGCTTCCCCGGAAAGCTCGCCCACTAACGAGTTTATTCAGATGCTCTTCCAAGGGAACATGGCCCCAGTGCCTCCTTCTCTGGGGCTTAACCTCGACCTCGAGGATGGCTCATCTTTGCAAAGACAAAGGAAGAGGTGGGCTAACCGTCGCAGTCACCGCCTCGGTGCTCCTTCCCCTCGGAGGCCAGCAGGCTGAGGCGATGGGGCAGGTGGCCGAATTGATAAAGTCCTCGGGTTCTCTCGGGTCATCGTGGACCGGGACACCGACACGAGGGTCTCCCCCCTCCCCACCAAAGTGCGGGAGGGAAAAGAAGGCCAGCCAGCGAGAAATTTTGTCAGGCAAACCCACCAGCAGCGGTGGCGGGAACCCTCAACGGCACCTACCACGCGCTGGCCGCCTCGTGGCCCGCGGGGCCGCGGCCTTGCGTGGGCGCATGCTGATTGGCTGTGGGCCGGGCACGGGGCGGGGCGCGGCACGTTACCAGGCTGCGCTGGGGGGCGGGGAGGGGGCAGCCTTAGGCCCCAGGCCGGGCCCAGGCCTGACAGGGCGGGGGCGTAGCTCAGGCCTTCCGGGGTTCAGGCCTTGCCCGGGGGGTTGGGGCGTCGACGAAGGCCGCGCAACTGGTGTCCACGGGCGGCGAGAATGTGTCCCTGAAAAGGGCGAGCCGTCGAGGGCGCCGCCGTCCGGGCGGGAACACTTGAGGTCGGCCGCTCGCTAGGCATGGAGGGCCCATGGCCGTTCCCCTCACCCCGAGCTGCCCACCCGCCCGCCCACCGAGGGCCGGCGCCGCCTCCCCCGCCCCCAGCGCCCCTTCTCACACAGCCCGAGGGGCGCCCGCTCTCCTCAGCGGGGCCGCCCGCTGCCCTCCCGCGGCGCGCTCCTCCCCAACCCCACAGCAAAGCTTTCAACTCCAAAGCCCACCCTCTCCAGCCGCTCAGAGGCCTGCCGGCCCTCCGCACTCACCGCCCGGGACTCGGTCTCCATCTTTCTAAATCTCCTCTCTGTGAGAGCGGCCCCGGAGTTCGCGCGAAGCTCAAGTTGGAAGGCGCGTTCGCCTGAAGCGAGCCGGCGCGTCTCCCGTCGGGGACTCGCTCCCCCTGGCGGCGGCGGCGGACGCTGCAGCGGCGCAGTCTCCGATCGGAGCCGGCAGAGCTGCCCTGGGGGGGCGGGGCGGGGGCGGCTGTGGCGCTGTGCGCAAGTCCCGGGGGCGCCGGGCGGCGGCACGGACGGCGCGCACCGCGACTGCCAGCGGCGGCAGGACGGACGGCTGGACGGACAGCGAGCACTGCGAAGCGGAGGCGGACGCGGACGCGCCGCGGAAGCCAAGAGCGGCGAGCCGTCCCTGCCCTGGAGGGCCGACCTCTAGGGTCTACTACGGAGCGTGGCCTCTGGGGACTTCCGAAGGCTGGCTCGAAGACAGGAAGACAAGTTTCCACGTGCGAACTCTGCTCCCCCTTCCGGACGCCACACGCAGAGGCAGCGGACGCCTCTGCCCTCAGCACCTGTCGCTGTCGTTGTCACTCATCCCTGCCAGGGAGGGCGGGGCAGCGCCGTTCAGGCCCCCTGGTAGGCTAGCTGCCCTGCACTCCCTAGAGCAGGAAGGAGCCTGGCTAATAATGCGTTTCATCTCAGCACTTGGGAGGCAGAGTAGGAGGATTTCTGAGTTCAGGGTCAGCTTGGTCTATATACCCGAGTTCAAGGATAGTTTAAGGGCTACACAGGGAGATCTTGTCTCACTCCCTCCTACCCCCCACTCTCCCATAAAAAACAAACAAATAAAATAAAAATAGGTGAGAGCCTAAGGGAAGGGAACCAGCTTCATTAGACTTGGCCCCATAGCTTTGGGATCTCCGTTCAAAGACTCCTTTGCAAGGACCTTTTAAAAAGTGCCTGAGAGCCTACCTTCTCTCTTAAGTAGTATGTAATTTCTGTTAGATAAATTCATGCAATAAGGACTGTCATTATTATAAGCAATTATCCATCATGCACACATTTTGTTTCAGGTGCAGTGCTTTATGGTCATTTCTACTTATAAAAGGTGGCTAAATACTTGGGTCAAAGTCTAAAGCTGTAGCTTTAACCCTAGCACTCTGCAACCCCGATTCTTCATTTTAACGGGCTGGCTTTTAAGGGGTTTAAGCCATCAGATCAGCATCAGCAACTGCAAAAAGTTACATAACTTGTCCTCAGAGTAAGCAGCAACAATATTAATGTTAATATGTCGAAAGGTTAGTTATCAAGAATAAATATCCAAAAGCTTAGTTATTCTCCAAAAATAAGATGGGGAACAATTTTTGTTCATTGTAGAGGAAGCATCCTAGCAGTTGTCCTACATTTCTGCACACAGTTTAAACTCATTTTCTCAGGTTTTAGTTTCCGTGGAAAAGGAATAATACACAGATGTGTATTCAGATTTAAATACATATTCAAGAATTGATTTTTGGGCATTCTCTCCCTCCAGTTGTAACTAAGGATTTGATTATAATACTCATCTCTTTTCTGCTGAAGTCTTTTTCTTTCCTACTAGAATAGTTGCTTTTGAAGGTAGCATCTTCTAAAAAGGCCACTTGTCACAGGAAATACTTGGTCTGACATAATGAACAAACGAGGGAACAGTGACTGTGTTAGGGAAGATGGCTGCACTCCTCTGTTCAGCTCCTCTTTTACTTTTTATCCAAAAGGAACTTAAAAAAATACTTGGCTGAATCACACAAAATTATGTGATACCAACTTAGTAGACAGTAGAGTTCTTATGCTCATAATGGGATGTGCTGCTGGAAGGCAAAGTTGAGACATTAGTCCTTGTTGCCAAAATATTTAAACTCATTTGGGGTCTCTTCTCCAACTGTGATCATTCAGTTCCCAGATAAAAGATCCAAACCTTTATATTTATGATAAACCTTATGTACTAGAGCTGGGCAGTTACTAATACTCTCTATGGTATTAGTATCCACTTTCTTATCAAATATCCCAAGTTATAACTTGTCATGTTTTATCTGGATAGCTCCTAACTCCAAATGGCCAACCCTCATGACCATGTTTTCATGATTCACATACCTCATGCTGTCTTCTCTCTCTCTCTCTTTCCTCCATACTCATGTTTCTTCTCCAACCCCAAGCCCAAGAACTGAAACCCCACCTACCTCTCTTCTTCCTATGTATAGGCTGTCGGCATCTTTATTCAACCAGTAGTTTTAAATCAAGGGGTAAGGCCACATAGTATCACTTGTCCTTGAGTCAACCATGTCCAGTATTTAGTATTACAGTACACAGCAACAGACCAAACCTCAACAAGTCCTCAAGACATCTGAATGTAGAAGAAGCCAGGGATGGTGTGTGTGACTGTATTCCCAGTTGCCTGTGAGGCTGAGGCAGGAGGATCACTTGAGTCCACAGTTTGAGACCGGTCAGTATACATTGTGGGTGTGAACTGTGATTAGAACCCTGTTGGAATGTTAATATACATTTTAAATTTACAGGGTGGGGAATGGCCATAATTAAGGCTGGGAATGCTGTCTTGGCAGGAAAAGGGAGGGAAGGGTCTCAGACCTTACTATGTACCCAATGCTGGTCTAAGTACATGACTTTATTATTATTATTTTTGTCAGACAGAGTTTCACAGTGTTGCTCAGCTTACCTAGAACTATACATCAAACACTGACCTGTAACTCATGGTCATTCTGCTTCAGCCCTTGATTGCTGCAATTAATTACAGGACTGTGCCTAACATACCTCAGTTTTCTATTCAAATCTCATTAAAAAATTTAAAAGTAATCGCATTAATTGTGAGTGTGTGTGTGTGCATGTATACAGAAGACAACTACTGGGAGTTGGTTCTCCTTTTCCACTGTGTAGGTCCCCAGGATCAATCTTAGGTTGTCTGGCTTGGTGGCAAGTGCCATTACCCTCTGAACCATCCTGCCAGCCATTGCTTTGTCTCTGTCTTACTGACTCTTTCCAGTTGAATTTGAGTCTTAGAGAGGTAAAGTGACTCTTGTCACATTGTTAGTAAGGGTTGGATGCAGTTTTCAAGACTTAATTCTACTTGGCTCTTTTGCACAATACACTCTGTTATTCATAGCTTACAAATCAGTTACAAATTAATTCTGGGGACCTTTGCAAATCAGAGCTATCAAAGATACCAGAATTAAGATGTTATCTAATCAGAGCTAAAACTTACAAAGTTTTTTTGGTTAGGATTTGGATTTTGATTGTCCATAAAAGCTCATGCATTGCAGTTTGGTTCCCTAGCTGGTAGCAGTACAGGAGGTGAAGAAAAATTTAGACAGAGGATCCTCATTGAGAGAAGTCAGATAATTAAGGATTAATAATTAATAATAAAATAATAATCAATCCACAAGTGGATCTTGTCAGCCTGCCCACTCTTCTCATTGCTTTCCTGATACTATGAGGTGAAGACCTTTCTTCCAAGCATGTTTTGATTGATAGGCTCAAAATGATGGGGCCAACTGAAATATCTGAAGCTGACTCAAACTAAGTCTATCACTGTTTGTATTTTAGATATTCTGTCACAACAAGGAAAGGCTAACACATTCTCAAGTCAGAACAGATTCTGAGAGTCAGTGGCAGGAAACAGGTTGTTGAATTAGAAGAGAACAGCTCATCTGGAAAGGGCACTTGTATCTCAACAAAAGAGAAAGGAGATTTAGATATCTGATTAGATAGCAGTTTAGATAGTAGATGGCTTTTACAAAGATAACATGGAACAGTAAAGTGTACAGGGACTTCAAGCATGGCTCTGTTGGTAAAGAGCTTGCCTTTCTTTTTTCTTTATTTTTTTCTAGGCAAAGAATTTTATTAACCTTTTCCAAACTTTATTCCCAGACTTCTTCAGCTTAATTTGCCACAAAGAATGAATTAAGTATAAGTGAAAACTGAAAAGAGGGGCAGTGTCTGGGGGATTTGGGCTCAAAAAAATTAAAAAGCAGTCATGATATAAAATAGCAGCTCCTGTAATTCCTGTAAGTGTCACCTTCTTCAGAAGTTGCTTCTATTCAGTTTGCCTCATTCTTAGAAGTCTCATCAAAATTCTCCACCAGATCTGGAACTTCATCCTCCTCCCCCACTCCAGGAGCAAGAGGTACTTTTCCATCCATGGGTTGTTTGGGCAGAGCTTCATTCGGTCTCCTTAAACAAGTCAGACTGTCTGCACCAAGCTGGTTTAGGATGCTGGGAAACATCACTGTCAGCAGCTTTGTCTCAGTGTGGCCTGTAATCGTGAAGGTGTGTCTGCTGCCAGGGATGACTGAACTTTAGGGTTGTTAAAATGGATCACTGTTCCTTGGTTTGTAAACATGTTCACCTCTTCAATACCAGAGGTATTGTTTACTCCTAACTTCTTTAAGGAGAACTAGAAAGATAAGCTCTTCACCAAACTGCAGGCACAAGAAGAGCATGCCTTTCTAACACAAAGATTTAGCATGGATCGCCAGCACCCTCATAAAAAGCCAGGCACATTGTAATCTCAGTCATAAGGACACAGACACATGAGGATCCCTGGGGCTTGCTGGCTAACAAGACAAGCTAAAGTAAGAGACCCTGTCACAAAATAAGGTAGAAAACAATTGGTGAAGACACCTGAATTTGTATTCTGGCCACCACAGTATATGAACACACATATATGTACACCCATGCACATATATACACCAAGTATAATAATGAAATCTTACAAACCTAAGTATGTCTTTTGATTCAGTTTATCATAGGATCCCAATGCTACTCATTTTTTCTATCAGTCTGTTCAGATCATAGTTCTTGTGCCTTGGTCTGCTTTTTTGTTACTAATGAATAACAAAGATTGGGCAACTTTGTAAAGAATAGAAGTCTATTTTGGAGGTTCAAGGTCAAATGTTGCATCTGGTGTTGACAGCCTTTCAGGGGGAATCCTGAGGTGGTACAGCACACTACACAGCAAGAGGCTGTGTGTGTGTGTGTGTGTGTGTGTGTGTGTGTGTGTGTGTGTGTATTTCTGTGCCTGTCTCTTCTAATCTCACTCATAAAACTACTTGTATTCAATCATGGTCATCCACCCTGATGGTTATCTAATTCCAATTACATTCCCAAACGCAATCTCTAAAACTATTTGATCCTAGTTTATCCAGTCTTAATTCTTGTCTTAGTCACTCTTCTATTGCTGTGAAAAGACACCATGATCACAGAAACTCTTTTTTTCTTATTTATTTATTTATTTATTTATTTATTTATTTTTGGAGAATTTCTTCATTTACATTTCAAGTGTTAGCCCATAAGTCTCCTATCCCCCCCCCCCACTGGTCCCCTACCCACCCACTCCCACTACTTGGCCCTGGCATTCCCCTGTACTGGGGCATATAAACATTGCTAGACCAAGGGCCTTTCTTCCCCAATAATGGTCAACTAGGCCATCTTCTAATACATATGCAGTTAGAGACATGAGCTCTCAGGGTTCTGATTAGTTCATATTGTTGTTCCATCTATAGGGTTGCAGACCCCTACAGCTCTTGGGTACTCTCTCTAGCTCCTACATTGGGGAACCTGTGTTCTGCCCTATAGATGATGATCACAGAAACTCTTACAAGCTTCTGGTCTGCACCAGTGCTGGGTCTACTCGGGCACAGGGTCTGTGTACTCCCCCAAGATCCCTAGAGGACTCTCCAAGTGATCTTGGGATCACTGGTGAGTGGAGCACAACATCTGTTCCAATTTAATCTCGTGGGACTTGAGACAGCATCTGGGAGGCAGACAAAGGGCCAGACCAGGGCAGCGGGTCCCTTCCTGTCAGCGCCAGCTCCTGGTCACCTTGGGCACAGACTCCCCCACGGTCCCTAGAGGAATCTGCATGAGTTCTTGGGACAACTTACCAGGCAACTCCAAACTCCTTAAAGGAGAAACCACTCCCAGACACTGTAACACGCCCAGGATATTAGGACAACAGTATCCCAGGATAACAGGAGGTGGGTCACACCAGTATTCCAGGGAATCAGTGGAACTTGACTATCAAGAACTCAGACACACCTATAATATCAGGTACACAGGAGACCACAATCATAGGAGCACAGTGAAAGCTGGACTCGGAGGAGTCCAGAATCAAGTGGGATTATAAGAAGGACAGGCTCTAATCTGATATATTGAAGACAGCAAGCACCTGAGATAATCAGATGGCAGGAGGCAAGCATAAGAACAGAAGCAACAGAAACCAAGGTTACTTGGCATCACCAGAACCAAACTCTCCCACCATGGCAAGTCCTGGGTACACCATCACACTGGAAAAGCAAGACTGGTATCTAAAGTCACTCCTCAGGATGATGATGGGGGACTTTAAGAGGAAATACAGGAAAACACAGGTAAACAACTAGAAGCATTTAAAGAGGAAAAACTTAGAGAGTTACAGGAAAACAATCCCAAACAGGTGATGGAATTGAACAAAACCATCCAGGACCTAAAAATGGAAGTATAAACAATAAAGAAAAACCAAAAAGAGATAACCCTGGAGATAGAAACCATAGGAAAAAAATCAGGAACCATAGATACGAGCATCAGCAACAGACTACAAGAGATAGAAGAGAGAATCTCAGGCACAGAAGATTCCATAGGGAGCATAGACACGACAATCAAAGAAAATGCTAAATGCAAAAAGATCCTAACTCAAAATATCCAGGAAATCCAGGACACTATGAGAAGACCAAACTTAAGGATAATAGGAGTAGATGAGAAGGAAGACTCTCAAACTAAAGGGCCAGCAAATATCTTCAACAAAATAATAGAAGAAAACTTTCCATACCTAAAAAATGAGATGCCCATAAACATACAAGAAGCCTACAGAACTCCAAATAGGCTGGACCAGAAAAGAAATTCCTCCCAACACATAATAATCAGAACAACAAATGCACTAAATAAAGACAGAATATTAAAAGTAGTAAGGGAAAAAGGTCAAGTAACATATAAAGGCAGGCCTATTAGAATTAATCCAGACTTCTCACCAGAGACTTTGAAAGCCAGAAGATCCTGGATAGATATTATACAGACTAAGAGAACATAAATGCCAGCCCAGGCTACTATACCCAGCAAAACTCTCATTTACCATAGATGGAGAAACCAAAGTATTCCATGACAAAATCAAATTCACACAATATCTTTCCACGAATCCAGCCCTTCAAAGGATAATAAGAGAAAAACACCAATACAAGGACGGAAACTATGCCCTAGAAAAAGCAAGAGAGTAATCCTTCAACAAACCTAAAAGAAGACAGCCACAAGAACAGAATCCCAACTGTAGCAACAGAAATGACGGGAAGCAACAATTACTGTTCCTTAATATCTCTTAATATCAATGGACTCAATTCCCCAATAAAAAAACATGGACTATAAGACTGGCTACACAAACAGGACCCAACGTTTTGCTGCTTACAGGAAACACACCTCAGGAAAAAAAAAAAGACAGACACTACCTCAGAGTGAAAGGCTGGAAAACAATTTTCCAAGCAAACGGTCCAAAGAAACAAGCTGGAGTAGCCATTCTAATATCGAATAAAATAGACTTTCAACCCAAAATTATCAAAAAAGACAAAGAGGGGTACTTCATACTCATCAAAGGTAAAATTTTCCAAGAGGAACTCTCAATTCTGAATATCTATGCTCCAAATGCAAGGGCAGCCATATTCATTAAAGAAACTTTAATAAATCTCAAAGTACCCATTGCATCTCACAAAATAATAGTGGGAGACTTTAACACCCCACTCTCATCAATGGACATATCCTGGAAACAGAAACCAAACAGAGACACAGTCAAACTAACAGAGGCTATGAAACAAATGGATTTAACAGATATCTACAGAACATTTCATCATATACGTTTTTCTCAGCACCTCATGGCACCTTCTCCAAAATTGATCATATAATTTTCCACAAAACAGGCCTCAACAGATACAAAAATTTTGAAATTGTCCCATGTATCCTATCAGATCACCATGGACTAAGGCTGATCTTCAATAACAACATAAATAGCAGAACACCAACATTCATGTGGAAACTGAACAACATTCTACTCAATGATACCTTGGTCAAGGAAGAAATAAAGAAGGAAATTAAAGACTTTCTAGAGTTTAATGAAAAAGAAGCCACAACATACCTAAACTTATGGGATACAATGAATGCATTCCTAAGAGGTAAACTCATAGTTCTGAGTTAAAAAAAAAACAAACCAAAACTGGAGAAAGCATACACTAGTAGCTTGACAGCACATCTAAAAGCTCTAGAATGAATGGAAGCAAATTCACCTAAGAGGAGTAGATGGCAGGAAATAATCAAACTCAGGACTGAAATCAACCAAGTGGAAACAAAAAGAACTATTCAAAGAATCAATCAAACCAGGAGCTGGTTCTTTGAGAAAGTCAACAAGATAGATAAACCCTTAGCCAGACTCACTAGAGGGCACAGGGACACATCCTAATTAACAAAACCAGAAATGAAAATGGAGACATAACAACAGATCTTGAGTAAATTAAAACACCATCAGATCTTTCTACAAAAGGCTATATTAAAAAAAAATTGAAAATCTGGATGAAATGGACAAGTTTCTAGACAGATACCAAGTACCAAAGTTAAATCAAGATCAGATTAATGACCTAAACAGTCCTATATCTCCTAAAGAAATAGAAGCAGTCATTAAGAGTCTCCCAACCAAAAAAAGCCCAGGACCAGATGGGTTTAGTGCAGAGTTCTATCAGACCTTCAAAGAAGACCTAATTCCAGTTCTTCTCAAACTATTCAACAAAATAGAAACTGAAGGTACCCTACCCAATTCATTGTTGAAGCTACAATTATTCTGATACCTAAACCACATAAAGACACAACAAAGATAGAAAATTACAGACCAATTTCCCTAATGAATATCGATGCAAAAATACTCAACAAAATTCTTGCTAACCAAATCCAAGAACACATCAAAACGATCATCGATCATGACGAAGTAGGCTTCATCCCAGGAATGCAGGGATGGTTTAATATATGGAAATCCATCAACATAATCCACTATATAAACAAACTCAAAGATAAAAACCACATGATCATCTCCTTAGATGCTTAGAAAGCATTTGACAAAATCCAACACCCATTCATGATAAAAGTCTTGGAAAGATCAGGAATTCAAGGCTCATACCTAAACATAATAAAAGCAATATACAGCAAACCAGTGGCCAACATCAAACTAAATGGAGAGAAGCTGAAAGCAATCGCACTAAAATCAGGGACTAGACAAGGCTGCCCACTTTCTCCCTACCTATTCAATATAGTACTTGAAGTACTAGCCAGAGCAGTTTGACCACAAAAGGAGGTCAAGGGGATACAAATTGGAAAGGAAGAAGACAAATTATTGCTATTTTCAGATGATATGATAGTATATATAAGTGACCACAAAAACTCCACCAGAGAACTCCTAAACCTGATAAACAGCTTCAGTGCAGTAGCTGGATATAGAATTAACTCAAACAAATCGATGGCCTTTCTCTGTACAAAGGATAAATGGGCTGTGAAAGAGATCAGGGAAACAACACCCTTCACAATAGTCACTAACAATATAAAATATCTTGGTGTGACTCTAACTAAGGAAGTGAAAGATTTGTATGATAAGAACTTCAAGTCTCTGAAGAAAGAAATTGAGGAAGATCTCAGAAGATGGAAGGATCTCCCATGCTCATGGATTGGCAGAATCAATATAGTAAAACTGGCTATCATGCCTAAAGCAATCTACAGATTCAATGCAATCCCCATCAAAATTCCAACTCAATTCTTCAAGGATCTAGAAAAGACAATTTACAAGTTCATCTGGAATAACAAAAAACCTAGACTAGCAAAAACTCTTCTCAATAATAAAAGAACCTCTGGTGGAATCACCATGCCTGACCTCAAGCTGTACTACAGAGTAATTATAGTAAAAACTGCATGGTACTGGTACAGCAACAGACAGGTAGATCAATGGAATAGGATCGAAGACCCAGAAATGAATCCACACACCTATGGTCACCTGATCTTTGACAAGGGAGCTAAAATTATCCAGTGGAAAAAAGACAGCATTTTCAACAAATGGTGCTGGCACAAGTGGCGGTTATCATGTAGAAGACTGGGAATTGATCCATTCTTATCTCCTTGTACCAAGGTCAAGTCTAAGTGGTTTAAGGATCTCCACATAAAACCAGAGACACTGAAACTTATAGAGGAGAAAGTGGGGAAAAGCCTTGAAGATATGGGCACAGGGGCAAAATTCCTGAATAGAACAGCAAAGGCTTGTGTTATAAGATCAAGAATTGACAAATGGGACCTCATAAAGTTGCAAAGCTTCTGTAAGGCAAAAGATACTGTCAACAAGACAAAAGTGCCACCAACAGATTGGGAAAGAATCTTTACCAATCCTAAATCAGATAGGGGACTGATATCCAATATATATAAAGAACTCAAGAAGGTGGACACCAGAAAATCAAATATCCCCATTAAAAAGTGGGGCACAGAGTTAAACAAAGAATTCTCTACTGAGGAATACCGAATGGCTGAGAAGCACATGAAAAAATGTTCAACATACTTAATCATCAGGGAAATGCAAATCAAAACAACCTTGAGATTCCACCTCACACCAGTAAGAATGGGTAAGATAAAAAATTCAGGTGACAGCAGATGCTGGCGTGGATGTGGAGAATGGGGAACACTCCTCCATTGTTGGTGGGCTGCAAGCTTGTTCAACCACTCTGGAAATCAGTCTGGCGGTTCCTCAGAAAATTGGACATAGTACTACCGGAAGATCCTGCAATACCTCTCCTGGGCATATATCCAGAAGATGTTCCAACTGGTAATAAGGACACACGTTCCACTATGTTCATAGCAGCCTTATTCATAATAGCCAGAGCTGGAAAGAACCCAGATGTCCCTCAACAGAGGAATGAATACAAAAAATTTGGTACATTTACAAACTGGAGTAATACTCAGCTATTAAAAACAATGAATATATGAAATTCCTAGGCAAATGGATGGATCTGGAGGGTATCATCTTGAGTGAGGTAACCCAATCACAACAGAACTCACATAATATGTACTCACTGATTAGTGGATATTAGCCCAGAAACCTAGACTACCCAAGATACAATTTACTAAATTCATGAAACTCAAGAAGAATGTAGATCAAAATGTGGACACTTCACCCCTTCCTAGAATTAAGAACAAAGCACACATTGAAGGAGTTACAGAGATCAAGTGTCGAGCTGAATCAAAAGGATGGACCAACCAGTGACTGCTGCAGCTGGGGATCCATCCCATAATCAGCCAGCAAACATAGACTCTATTGCATGCACCAGCAAGATAGTGCTCATAGGGCCCTGATATAGCTGTCTCGTGGGAGGATATACGAGTGCTTGGCAAACACAGAAGTGGATGCTCACAGTCAGCTAATAGATGGAACACAGGGAACACAGGAACTAGAGAAAGTACCCAAGGAGCTGAAGGGGTCTTCAACCCTATAGGTCGATGAATAACGTGAACTAACTAGTTTCCCCAAAGTTCATGTCTCTAGCTGCATATATAGAAGACGATGGCCTAGTTGGCCATCATTGGGAAGAGAGGCCCCTTGGTCATGCAAACTTTATATGCCCCAGTAAAGGGGAACACCAGGGCCAATATGTGGGAGTGGGTGGTTAGCGGAGCAGGGCGGGGGATGGGGGAGGGTTTAAAGGACTTTTGGGATAACATGTGAAAGTTATATGAAGAAAATATCTAATAAAAAAAAGAAAAAAACCCCAAAAATTCTACCAGAGAACTTCTACATCTGCTAAACAACTTCAGCAAAATGGCTGGATATAAAAGTAACTCAAATAAATCAGTAGCCTTCCTCTATACAAATGATAAATGGGCTGAGAAAGAAATTAGAGAAATGACACCGCTCACAATAGTCAAAAATAATATAAAATATCTTGGGCTAACTCTGACCAAACAGGTGAAAGAGCTGTATGACAAGAACTTAAAGTCTCTCAAGAAAGAAATCAAATAACATGCTCATGGATTGGTAGGATTAACATAGTAAAAATGGCCATCCTAACAAAAGCAATCTACATATTCAATGCAATCCCCATCAAAATCCCAAAACAATTTTTCAAAGACATGGAAAGAGCAATTCTCAAATTCATCTGGAAAAACAAAACAAAACAAAACAAAACAAAAACCCCATCAGAATAGCAAAAACAATTCTTAACAATAAAAGAAATTCTGGGGGAATCATCATCCCTAACTTCAAGCTATATGACAGAGCAGTAGTAATAAAAACTGCATGGTCTTGGAACAGAGACAGACAGGTTGACCAATGGAATAGAATTGTAAACCCAGAAATAAAACCATACACCTACAGATACTTGATCTTTGACAAAGACACCAAAAATATACAGTGAAAACAAGAAAGCATCTTCAACACATGGTGCGGGTCTAACTGGCTGTCTGTATGTAGAAAAATGAAAATATGTCCATATGTGTCACCTTGCATGAAGCTCAAGTCCATGTAGATCAAGAACCTCAATATATAAAACCAGACACACTGAATCTAATAGAAGAGAAAGTGGGAAAGAGTCTTGAACTCATTGGAACAAGGGGAGATTTCCTGAACAGAACTCCAATGGCTCATGCTCTAATATCAAGAATTGATAAATGTGACCTCATGAAACTGGAAAGCTTCTGTAAAGCAAAAGACATAGTAAATAGGACAAATCAGCAACCTACAGACTGGGAAAATAAATTTTCACTAACACCACACCCAACAGAGGGCTAATATCCAAAATATACAAAGAACTAAAAAAGTTAACCACCAAAAAACCAAACAACCCAATCAAAAAAAGAGGGGGAGTGGTATAGAATGAAATAGAGAATTCTGAGAGATCTGGGCATCCAGGTCAGTTGAGACTGCTGGTCTTCCCATGGGGCTGCCCTTCCTTCTCAGCTTCTTCTAGCTTTCCCCCAATTCCACCATAGGGGTCCCCAGCTTCCATCCATTGGTTGGGTGCTAGTATCTGCTTCTCTTTTAGCTACTTGTTTGGCCTCTTGGAGGGCAGCCATGCTGGGCTCCTGTCTGTAAGCACACCACAGCAACAGTAACAGTGTCAGGCCCCGAGTCCTCCCCTTGAGCTGGATACCAATTTGGGCCTGTCACTGGACCTCCTTTCTCTCCTTCTCTTCTCCATTTTTGTCCCTGCAGTTCCTATATATATATATATATTTAAGGTTTTTCGAGACAGTTTTTCTCTGTGTAGTCCTGGTTGTCCTGGAACTCACTCTGTAGACCAGGCTGGCCTCGAACTCAGAAATCCGCCTGCCTCTGCCTCCCAAGTGCTCGCAGGCTTATATTTTAAGCCAGGTTTGTTCAAGATCCTCTCAATCTGAAGAGGGTTGAAGTTGGAGACACCAATTGCTTTTTATCAAACCTTCATCGATTAGTTGTTCTATAGCCGTCCAAGTGTCCACAACATCGGTGTCACTAGAAATCACGTTTCCTGAGGCATCCAGTGGGAAATAGTCGGGCCCAGGCTTGAAGTCCATGGGGCAGTGAGGAAGGCAGAGATCCACCTAGTCCCACTGCAGGTCGCTCAGTGTCTTCTGGCAGGCTCCTTTCACCATGCTCTTGTCGTGGAACGTGCACCACAGCTTGCTGACGGTGAAGAGGTCCTGGTGCTTCTCCTGGAGGACCACTCCCGTCCTCCTTCTCATTCTGGTGCACCTGAGCACAGTCAATATGGCGATACCCCATGCCAATAGCAACCGTCACAGCCTCAGTCACCTAGCCAAGAGGGGACTTCCAGGTGCCCAGGCGCCGTTGTTGAGTTCCAGATGGCTAGCCGTAATTGCTGCATGTTATACACTGGGACCAGAAAATGTGTGATTCTGTGGGTTTTCTAGTTTTTTTTTTGGCTGTAGGAGACCTTTATATTCCAGTCATCATAAACAAGAAGGCAGAGAGGCCAAAGTGGTCCTGCCCTCCAGTTTGGCAATAAAGGTGCTGAAATGCACCAGATATCCTTATTTAAAAGGTAATAGCCCCCCCCCCCCCACCTTTTGAGACAGTGTCTCTAGGTTTAGATTTTTGAAAAACCTACTTTAATAAGGGTTTTTTAAAAAAATACTTCAACATCCCTTCTAGCCCATCTAAATAGGAAACAGGGGTTGTGGACCTGTTTAGAAGTAGTTCTTTGGATAACTACAATCTCCATTGCCAGGATATCAGCAGTCCAGTCACAAACACCAAACATGAATCAGTAGCAGCGGCTAGATCCAGAAGAAACCACAAGGCTCTGCCAAATCAGCATGAGTCCACGGGAGCAGCAAGAAGCAGCCTGAACACTATTAGAAGATTTTTGGTGCTTTTCTCTCGATGAAGTCATGACAATCGAAGATCAGTGAAGACCAACAAAGTGTTGCAAGGCGAGCCAATGCAAAAGCGTCCTCTCATTGTTTGTTTGGTTCCATTTATACTCTTTCTGAACATCATGTGTCCTCTCACATGTCTGCTTCAGCAAAATATCCTCTCATTCCGGAAAACACATTGTGTCTCCAAGGAAACCACCAATTTCCTCTTCAGCTCTCTCTACAAAACCCTGTCTGCCCTGAAAAAGCTGTGTAGACCAGGATGGCCCCAAACTCAGAAATTGACTGCCTCTGCCTTTGGAGTGCCAGGATTAGATGTGTGTGCCAATATACCTGGTGGTATTAGAATTTTGAAAAATAGAAGATAAAAGTGTAAGAGGCAGTTAAGTCAGTAATACATCATTTTAAGAGCTCTGTTCCAGGTATTATTACAGGCCGTAAACACATATTAAGTAATACAAACCCATGTATGTTAACTCATATGTAGCCTGAGAAACACACTTCCAAAATTTCCTCATGGTTCTTTGGACAATCTTAAAAACCCTTCACACCTGTTTGTAATTTCCTCGTCTTGCTTCACCTGATCCCCGCCATTGTCGGCCTCACGAAAACACCGATCCGCTTTCTCTTTTTTGAGAGTTCAGGTTCTTTGTGCTTTAGACTCGTGATATCCACAGACTTGTGGTGTCTTCGACTCGTTTGGCTTCTATGATATTCCTCCTCCTCTTCCAAAGGATTCTTCGAGCTCTGCCTAATGTTTGGCTGTGGGCTTCCGCATCTGTTTCCATCAGTCGCCGGAGGAAGCCTCTCTTCTGACAATTGGGCTCTTTAGACACCAATCTATGAGTATAGCAGAATATCATTCGATATCCGTTTCTTTTTCTTCTGTTCTTTTCACTTTGGTAATTCGGCTCACAAGGAGTTACCGAACTGTGAGCCCCGCCCTGGAACCGGGAGGGGCCTGTGAGAAAAGAACAAAGAGCCAGAGTTAGCAATTTTTTTTTTTTAAATTCCCCACTGCTAATCAGCAGATGTTAATCGTCAGAAGCCAGCAGTTTCTGGCCTTAGACTAGAGAAGAGTTAAAAAGGGTAAATATTACAGAAAGTAAGCAACTTTTTTTCCAGGCAAAACAGTTTTGGCCCTGAAAGCCAGCGACACCACCATTGCTACTTTTCTCAGCACATGGGTACTCAGCTGGTTTCAGACTCTGTGGCTCTGCAGCTGAGCTTGAAATCAGAGTGGTGATACCTCTGGAAGCCTTTTTATTGCACAGGATTTTTTTTTTTTTTTTGGTTTTTCGAGACAGGGTTTCTCTGTACAGCTCTGGCTGTCCTGGAACTCACTTTGCAGACCAGGCTGGCCTCGGACTCAGAAATCCGCCTGCCTCTGCCTCCCGAGTGCTGGGATTAAAGGCGTGCGCCACCACGCCCGGCTAGGATTGTTTTATCTACCCTAATGTTTTTGTTTTTCCACATGAAGTTGAACATTGTGCTTTCAAGGTCTGAAAAGAATTGTGTTGGGATTTTGCTGGGGACAGCATTGGATCTGTAGATTGATTTGGTAATACGGTTATTTTTTACTATCCTAATCCTGCTGAATCACGAGCCTGGGAGATCTTTCCATCTTCTCATATCTTCTCCCTGAAAGTTTCTTTTATTTTTAATTTAAAAAATTAAATTGAAAAATATTTGAAATCGAGAGAGCAAACGGCTGAAGATGAAATAAATCAAATTGCACAATAAAAAAGTACATGAAGAAAATGGTTGTAGATGAGTAATTAATTTAAAAAAGGAAAGCTTTTAAAAGAAAAACTAGAATAAAATTAAAATCACATTAAGTATATAACAAAACAAACGTTAAGGGTAAGAAAGAAATTTAATGGCAAAGTAGAGGTCAGTTCTCTCTGAGTCCTCCAAAACTGAAGTTTGCCAGGCAGAGGGGATGATGGGTTTGGACTGTCTTGGTTTTCCCCGTGTTGAGGTTGGGCCAGGCAGGGATCCCTTGTTAGCCTTACGAACCTCCCTTCTTGTGCACCAGCACCCTCTGCTGGCCAGCCAGGGTCTCGCTCGCTCTGGAGACTTCTCAGTTTGTGTTAACTTTGTTGTAAAAGTGCTTGGTTTTGAATTGCCTAGGAGTCACACCTGTGGGCTGAAGAGCCTTGGAAAACAAAAGCCAGCTATAGAAACAGGCAGCAGCCCACCCCAACGCAAATTCCCTGGTGGAAGAAAGGAAGCGAATGAATGTCGCACCCACACAGCAAGCCAGGAGGCCCTAATACAAAGAGAATTGGGAGTCCAAGACACTGGGAAAAGCCTCAGATCCCATAAAACTCAAGCCTAGTTGAGGGCTGTAGGGCAACCATAAAGTGTTGGAAAAGCAATCCATTTCTACGTGTTCCATACCTCAGCGAGCTCTATCCTGCGGCCATCTTGATGGCAGCTTATTATTTGATACCGAACTTCTCTGGAATCCTAAAAACAAGGACAAGTCACAAGTCAGAGAACCCGGGAGGGTACCTGGCTATAGCCTCTGGGTGGGAGATAGTCCCACAAAGTTGTCTGTGGAGAGGGAGAAAGTGGGACACGGACATGTTCAGAAATTCAGCCTAAAGGGGACTCTGGCTGTAAACAACAAGGTGGTTGGTGGCTTTAGGGCCTGGAGGCCTGCTCTAGTTGGCTACAGTATCTGGTGCTACGTCTCTGACACATGGTTTTCAGTAGGACTGAAAAGTCTTTAGCTCTGTTAAAGTAGAACACTCTGCCTCCATGTCTTCCCCATACGACAGCGACAGCGTGCTCAATGCTGGACAGGAACGCGAAACCATGTGTCGGGGGCTGTTTCCTCCCATGCCTGTAAACGCAACTGAGAGACAGTCTCAGCTTACAGATTAACTGGTTCTATCGGTACGGTTCTCAACACCACGATCAAATATCGGACTAAAAGCAACTTAAGGGAGGAAGGCTTTATTCTGACTTATATATTTTCTCAGTGGAGAGTACGGGTCCGTTGGAAGGCATGGGCATGAGGCTAGTCACAACGCAGTCATAGTCTGGGGCCACCCACATTCTGGATCTTGTCCCCTCAGTTAAGTACTTCCAATTTTCTGAGAAACTGCCACATTGATTTTTCAGAGTAGTTGTACAAATATGCAGTCCCACCAGCAATGGAGGAGTGTTCCTCTTTCTCCACATCCTCGCCAGCATCTGCTGTCACCTGAGTTTTGGATCTTAGCCATTCTGACTCCTGTAAGGTGGAGTCTCAGGGTCATTTTGATTTGCACTTCTCTGATGACTAAGGACTTTGAACATTTCTTTAAGTGCTTCTCAGCCATTCGAGATTCTTCTGTTGTGAATTCTCTGTTTAGCTCTGTACTTCATTTTTTAATTGGGTTATTTGGTGTTTTTGGAGATTAATTCCTTAGTTCTTTATATAATTTGGATACTAGCCCTCTGTTGGATGTAGGGTTACTGAAGAATTTTTTTTTCTCAATCTGTAGATTGCCGTTTTTTCCTATTGATGGTGTCTTTTGCCTTATAGAAGCTTTTCAGTTTCATGAAGTCCCATTTATTATTTGTTGATCTTAAAGCCTGAGCCATTGGTGTTCAGGAAATTTCCCCCTGTGCCAAATGTGTTCGAGGCTCTTTCCTACTTTCTCTTTTATTAGATTCAGTGTATCTGGCCTTATGTATATGGCCTTCATCCACTTGGACTTGATCTTTGTACAAGGTGATAAATACGGATCTATTTTCATTCTCCTACATACAGACTACCTGTTAGGTCAGCACTATTTATTGAAGACACTTTCTTTTCTCCACTGTATGTTTTTGGCTTCTTTGTCAAAAATTAAGTGTTCCTAGGTGTATGTGTTTACTTCTGGGTCTTCAATTCTATTTCATTGATTGACCTTTCTGTCTCGCTACCAATATCATGTGGTTTTTATCATTATTGCTTTGTAGTCCAGCTTGAGCTCAGGAATAGTGTTTGCCCTGGACATTCTTTTATTGTTGAGAATAGTTTTGGCTATCTTGGGTCTTTTGTTTTTCCATATTAAGTTAAGGATTGCTCTTTCCATGTTTGTGAAGAATCATGTTGGAATTTTAATGGGAATTGCAATGAATTTGTAGATTTCTTGGGGTAAGTTGACCATTTTTTCACTATGTTAATCCTACCAATCCATGAGCATGGGGGATCTTTCCATCTTCTGAAGTTTTCTTCCATTTCTTTTTTTCAGGGATTTGAAGTTATTGTCATACAGATATTTCACTTGCCTGGTAAGAGTTACACCAATATATTTTATGCTATTTGTGACTATTGTGAAGGGTGTCATTTCCCTAATTTCTTTCTCAGCCTGTACAAAGGAAGGCTACTGATGTGTTTGAGTTAATCTTATATCCAGCCACTTTGCTGAAGTTGTTTATCAGCTGCAGGAGTTCTCTGGTGGAATTTTTGGGGTAGTTTATTTATACTATCATATCATCTGCAAATATGATACTTTGACTTCTTCCTTTCCAATTTATATCCCCTTGATCTCCTTTTGTTGTCTAATTGCTCTAGATAAAACTTTAAAATACTATGTTGAATAGATAGAGAGTGTGGGCAACTTTGTCTTATCCTGTATTTTAGTGGGATTGCTTCTAGTTTCTCTCCATTTAATTTGATGTTAGCTGTTGGTTTGCTGTATATTACTTTTATTATGTTTAGGTATGGACCTTGAATTCCTAATCTCTCCAAGTCTTTTTTTTTTTTTTTTTCGAAATGTATAAAACAAAATTGAAATCTGCTTTTATTATTTATTTTCAATTGTTAGGTTAGGAATCTTACATTTTGATAAAATGTATAAAGCAGAAATTACATGGATCCAAAAGTTATGTATGCAATTGTCAATTTTTTATAGCATGGAAACCTTATAGACTTTAAATTCTGAAGGCATCTGTTTTATGTTCTTTTTTCTTTCTCTTTTTCCCCCCATTTTTACTAGATATTTTCTTTATTTACATTTCAAATGTTATCCCCTTTCCTGGTTTCTCCTCTGAACATCCCCTCTTCCTATTGCCTCACCCCCCCCCACTCTTCAATCCATCCACTATTACTTCCTGGCCATGGCATTCCCCTACACAGGGGCATGGAGCCTTCACAGGACCAAGGGCCTTTCCTCCCACTGATGACCCACTAGGCTATCCTCTGCTACATATGCAATTGGAGCCATGAGTCCCACTATGTTTACTCTTTGGTTTGTGGTTTAGTCCCTGGGAGCTCTGGGGGTACTGGTTAGTTCATATTGTTGTTCCTCCTATGGGGCTGCAAACCCCTTCAGCTCCTTGGGTCCTTTCTCTAGCTCCTTCACTGGGGACCCTGTGCTCAGTCCAATGGATGGCAGAGCCTCTCAGGAGATACCCAAGACTTTTTAACATGAAGGGGTGTTGTACTTTGTCAAAGGCTTTCTTGGCATCTAATGAGATGATCATGTTGTTGTTGTTTTTCCCTTGAGTTTGTTTATATAGTGTATTACATTGATGGAATTTTGTATATTGAACCATCTCTGCATCCTTGGGACGAAGCCTACTAGATCATGGTGAATGATGGTTTTGATGTGTTCTTGGATTCGATTTTCGAGAATTTTATTGAGTATTTTTGCATTGTAATTTTATTGAGTATATATGCATAAGTGAGACTGTTCTGAAGTTCTCCTCTTTTTGTTGTGTCTTTGTGTGGTTTAGGTATCAGAGTAATTGTGGCTTCATAGAATGAATTAGGTAGTGCTCCTTTTGTTTCTATTTTGTGGAATAGTGTGAGGAGTATTGGTATTAGCTCTTCTTTGGAGGACTGATAGAATTCTGCACGAAACCCATCTGGCCCTGGGATTTTTTTTTTCCCTTTGGTTTGGGGAGTTTTTTTATGACTATTTCTATTTCCTTAGGAGTTATGGGACTATTTAGATAGTTTATCTGATCTTGATTTAACTTTGTCTTTTATCTTGTATCCTCAGTTCTCTGAACTTTCTGGAGGCTTGGACTGAGGGCTATTCTAAGTTTACTGATTATTTTTCTCATGTCTTAGATGCCAATGTTGGCTTTTCTTAAAAAAATAAACAAATAATAACTTTATTTGTTGAGTACAATATCTCAGAATAATTAATCAAGCTAATTGACATACTTATTTCTAACCTACTTATATTTTTTTACGGTGAAAACATTAAATTGTTTCTTTTTCAATATTTTTTATTAGATATTTTCTTAATTTACATTTCAAATGCTATCCNTTTAATTTCTTTCTTCAGAGACTTGAAGTTCTTGTCATAAAGATCTTTCACTTCCTTAGTTAGAGTCACACCAAAGTATTTTGTATTATTTGTGACTATTGTGAAGGGTATTGTTTCCCTAATTTCTTTCTCATCCCTCTTATCCTTTGTGTAGAGAAAGGCCATTGATTTGTTTGAGTTAATTTTATATCCAGCTACTGCACCGAAGCTGTTTATCAGGTTTAGGAGTTCTCTGGTGGAATTTTTGGGGTCCCGAATATATACTATCATATCATCTGCAAACAGTGATATTTTAACTTCTTCCTTTCCAATTTGTATCACCTTGATCTCCTTTTGTTGTAGAATTGCTCTGGCTAGGACTTCAAGTACTATATTGAATAGGTAGGGTGAAAGTGGGCAGCCTTGTCTAGTCCCTGATTTTAGTGAGATTGCTTTGAGTTTCTCTCCATTTAGTTTGATGTTGGCTACTGGTTTGCTGCATATTACTTTTATTATGTTTCGGTATGGGCCTTGTATTCCTGATCTTTCCAAGACTTTTATCATGAATGAGTGTTGGATTTTTTCAAATGTTTTCTCAGCAACTAATGGGATGATCATGTGGTTTTTGTCTTTTAGTTTGTTTATATAGTGGATTATGTTGGTGGATTTCCATATATCAAAGCATCCCTGCATCCCTGTAATGAAGCCTACTTTCATGATGGATGATCGTTTTGATGTCTTCTTGGATTCCGTTTGCGAGGATTGTATTGAGTATTTTTGCATCGATTTTCACAAGGGAAATTGGTCTGAAGTTCTCTTTCTTTGTTGGATCTTCGTGTGGTTTAGGTATCAGAGTAATTTTGGCTTCATAGAGTGAATGGGGTAGAATACCTTCTGTTTCTATTTTGTGGAATAGTTTGATGAGAGTTGGAACTAGGTTTTCTTTGAAGGTCTGATAGAACTCTGCACTAAACTCATCTGGTCCTGGGCTTTTTTTGGTTGGGAGACTATTGATGACTGCTTCTATTTCTTTAGGGGAAATGGGACTGTTTAGATTGTTAATCTGATCCTGATTTAACTTTGGTACCTGGTATCTGTCTAGGAAGTTGTCCATTTCATCCAGGTTTTTTAGTTTTGTTGAGTATAGCCTTTTGTAGTGGGATCTGATGGTGTTTTGGATTTCCTCAGGTTCTGTTGTTATGTCTCCCTTTTCATTTTTGATTTTGTTGATTAGGATACTGTCCCTGTGCCCTCTAGTTAGTCTGGCTAAGGGTTTATCTCTCTTGTTGATTTTCTCAAAGAACCAGCTCCTGGTTTGGTTGATTCTTTGAATTGTTCTTTTTGTTTCCACTTGGTTGATTTCAGTACTGAGTTTGACTATTTCCTGCTGTCTGCTTCTCTTGGGTGAATTCTCTTCTGAGTCCCAGTAGTCAGAGCACTCTTTGCAGGCAAGCTCTCCTGTTGCAGGAAAGGTGCACAGAAGTCTGGAGTTCAGATCTACCTCCTGAGTCCCTAGTTCAGAGCCCTCCCTGGAGCTCGACTCTCCTGTTGCAGGGAAGGTGCACAGAAGTCTGGAGGTCAGCTCTGCCTCCTGGCTGAGGCTGAAGGGCCGAAGTGACCCTGTCCAAGAAGCTATGTTGCTTCTGTGGCCCCCGTGCTCTCCTGCATAGCCTGGTCTCAGTGATCCCACTATTCTGGGTGTGCTAGGGCCCACTGAGTTTGTGCACAAAGTGGCGCAATGCTGGAGCTGAGGAGAATGAACCCCATCCACTGGTCGGGTGGGTTTCCTTTGCCCCTGTTCCTGCTGGCACAAGATCCTCTGGCATTTTTTTGGAACTTATGTTAACTTATGTTGTGTTTCACTCACCAGTGATCCCAAGATCCTGGGTGTTCTAGGGCCTGTTGAGTTCATGCCCAAGATCAGGGTCTAAGCTTTTAGTTTCATGCAAACCTATTTGTCAACTTTTGCTCTAATTTGTAATTTTGTGAGTATGAGCAATAAATTATTGAACAGATCAATGGTGTGGGTGATTTCCTTTATTTTTTCTAGTACTTCTAGAGTTTTATGTTTTATGCTTAAGTCTTTAATATACTTTAGCTGATAAAGTATATTAAAGTATATTTATACTTTTATACATAGTTTTAGGGATCAATTTCATTCTTCAGTTGTCCTAACACTATTTATTGAAGAGAGTGTACTTTTAATGTGTTCTCGATTTCATTATTGAAAGTCAACTGATCATAAGACATGAAAGTTAATCAATTAATTTTTTTCCTATTGTATTGGTCTTTGTGTCTGGCTTTATTCCAGTATCATGATATTTTGATATGCAACTTTGTAATATATAAATTGAAAACAAAGAGTGATGCCTAGAGAGTTCTTTCTCCCCATTTCTTTCTCTCCCTGCCCCCGAGGATACTCAGTATGTATGTGTGCAACACTAAAGATAGCATTAACTATTATTTTTTCCTTATATGTGTGTGTTCCATATGAATTTAGAACTTTTTTCTATTTCTGTGAAAAGTTTCCTTGTTATTTTGCAGATTGCTATTCTTTTTAAAAATTATTCATTTTATTTATGTGAGTACACTATAGCTATCTTCAGACACATCAAAAGGGACATCAGATTGATATAAGCCACCATGTGGTTGCTGGGAATTGAACTCAGGACCCCTGGAAGAACAGTTAGTGCTCTTAACGGCTGAACAATCTCCTCTTTTTGCAGATTGCTGTTCTTCTTCTTTATTTTAATTAGTTGTAATTTAGATAACAGTCAGTTTGAATATGAGTATTGCTTTTGCCAGTGTGACTGTATTAACTATATTGATTCTTCTAACCCATGAATACAGGATCTTTTCCTTTTATCTATGTCATCTTTATTTTTTTTCATTATTGCTCTTATATCTTTCAGTTTATAAATCTTTCTTTGGGTAACTTTCCTCCTGAATACTTTTTCTGCTATTACAAATGGCATTATCTTTTTAATTTTAAAAGGATAAATTGTTGGTATATATAAATGCTATTGAGTTTTTGCATATTGATTTCATATCCTGCAACATTACTCTTTTTTATTCATTCAAAGAAGCATAGCTTGAATAATGTATACATAATTTTGATTGCCTTTTGCCGGAAGACTTTATGTTTAGGAATATTTTACTTTCAGACTTCTTTGAACAGTACAGCTACTATATATCACAAACAGCACATGTAAAAGCAGGATTTCACAGGAAGAGTTATTACTAAGAATATATTAAGTCAAAGGCTCAGTATAAGGCACTTGCTTTCATTGTACACCAACTGCTTTCCTCTCTTGACCAACTTGGCTGTTTTGTGATTTCTTCCCATTTTCATCTTGTCCTTCAATTTGATGCATGAGATATTTTCCTGGATATGATGACTCTCTTGGTTCATACTTCTCATACTCTTAGGCACTTTGAAAATATTACCTATTCTATAGAAATCTGTCTCTTCCTGATATTTTAAGTACCTATCTATGAACATTTGTTGAATTATCATTTGCATGCTCCTCTAGAAACTGCAGTTTTCCTGAATGATAGCTGATCATTGCTCTGCCACCCACTGCTCTTTTATATTGGAGATAGGGTATTGTGTAGCATTGCGCACAAGGAAATCTGGCCAAAGTGAGTGGCTGATATGCAGCCACTTGTTCCTCTACTCATCTTGCTCCAGAGCTCTGTACATCTAATAGGGTTGCCATTTTTACTAAAAAGGGTACTATATGGGATAGTTGAAGCCTTCACTAAATATAACTTTTTTATGCATAAAATGATATCAGGGAACACTTGTTTATAGCCATCATGTTTTATTATCACAGTGTAAGACATATATAACTGCTTGGCATTTAGAAAGAAAATTCATACTGATGAGTGTTGCAAGTTGGGTTCTTCAGGAAACAGACTGTGACCTTTGCATACAGGAAGCTTTTTTTTTTTTTTTTTTTTTTTTTTTTTTTTGTTTTTTTGTTTTTTTATTGTTTTTGGCCCTGAGCCCTGGGAATAGCACTTAAGTGGAGTAGGGGAAACAAGGCTGGCTAGACCAATTGAATGGCATTGTGATTGTACCAAAGCCCTAGTCAGGTCTGGAGGCCTTTCAGAGTTGTTCCTTGGACCAGCTATTTTAAGCCTTCCCTTTGTTGCCTTCTGTATCCATCCACACTCATTGGATTTGAGCCTGTTCCTTTGGAAGAGACTTGACTGTGGACAAAATGGTGCTGTTTAACTGATGGAAGTTTCTGGAAAGGGAGTCAACTGACCTCAGCCAACACTCCTAGAACCTAGGCTTAGTGCTGAGGAAGCAATGTGGCTGTCTCACCAAAGTATGTACTAAAGTGAGTTGATTTCTTTTGAATGATTTTTCTTTACACAATTTAGGCGGTTACTACTGCTTGTTTTAGGTTGAAGGAAAACATGATAGAAATAGGGTAATTCCCAGAGAAATTAAAATTAACTTTGTTGTCCTTAGAGAAGGTTCCTTAGTAATTATGAGGAAAGAGTGACTATTGTGATCATAAAACTGATGATTTAATACTGTGACATCTAAACTCCACATAGTATAGTGTATCTGGTATCTGGAATGTAGAGGAATTTTAGTCTAGCAACATGGCTGTTCTATCAAGGAATCACATCCAAAGGCCTAGGTCTGTGTGATTTTGCTGGAGTACAGACACTTCCTTAGTACACACTTTTAAGGTAAAATTAGTCTGTAGAAGAAAGTAGCCTTGTTTGAGGTTTGAAAGTGTCTTCTAATTGAGGAGCAGACAAAGTAAGGAATCAGAGCAAGATCTGATAGAATAAATCAGAAATAGGATGCACCTAATTCTCATGAGAACAGCAGGGGACTTGGGGAAGAGAGAGGAGAGAGAGGGAGAGAGAGAGAGAGAGAGAGAGAGAGAGAGAGAGAGAGAGAGAGAGAGTCAGAGTCAGTTGGGAGTCAGTGTAGTGCAGTGCAGTGCACTGGAGTTGAGTTCATTAGTTCATGAAGGTCAGTGCAGGTCAGCAGAGCCAGTTGAAGCCACAGAATAAGAAGGATCCAGAAGATTCAAACAAATTGCCAGAGTTAGTTTGAGGCCAAGCAGAAAAATTCAGTGAGAAGCTGAAAGAAGCCAGTTTGAATCAATCAGCTTGGAGAAGAGTGTTGAGCGCCAGAACAACTGAGTTGAATCAAACAGGCAGAGCTCAGAAAGAACTAGAAAAGGTAAGTCTTTATTTTTATTTATTTATTTATTTATCAATAAGCCTCTGAGATGACAATTACATTGGGTGAATAAAGGTTACCTTTACACCCTTTACACTGGAAACTTGAACAAATCTTTCTATGAGTTTGTCTATTGTTAGTTCTCTACTCAAGAAAATCTTCATATTCATTATTGTTGGGGAAAGAGAATTAAAAATACAATCTCCTGAATGAAAAGTATTGTCATAAAGATAATAGAGTTAGGAAACAGTTCTGTTATTGAATAAGCTTAAAATTAGAATATGGTGGATTTCCCCAGAAATTTGGTAAGAGGTTGAAGATGTAAAGGAACATCTCCCCTTCTGTAGACTTGCAGACAGACCCCATTTCATCATACATAGCTCATATGATCTTCACCTGATGACATGGCTTGAATGTGAAATGCTCCAACATGTTCATGTTGCACTAGGTCCTCAAGTGCTGTCCTTCAGGAGGTGGGGTCTCGCTGGCAGAAGTTGGCTACTAGAGGCAGGTCTTTGATAGTTACCCTTGCTTCTGGTTTTGTCTTTTGTTCTCTGCTTACCAGAATGTGCTATATGAAGACTTGCCATCACATGCTCCCTGTACTACTTCTATAACTGTTCTCACTATCATGCCTTCCCCGCTGTGATGAACTGAAGTCCATCTGAATGTGTGAGCCAAAATAAACCTCTCTTCTCTTGTTTCTGAAGAACATTTTACCAATTTGAAAAAAAGGCAGCATTTTCAAAAAATGGTGCTGGTTCTACGGGTGTTTTGCATGTAGAAGAATGCAAATTGATCTATTCCTAGCTCCTTGCACAAAGCTCAAGCCCAAGTGGATCAAGGACCTCCACATAAAACCAGAGACACTGGCTCTAATAGAAGAGAAAGTGGGGAAGAGCCTTGAACACATGGGCCCAGGGGAAAATCTCCTGAACAGAACACCAATGGCTGGTGGGGTGGGAGAGTGTGGGTAGGTGGGGGAGCACTGCCGTACAGGCAAAGGGAAGGGGAGAGGGCAGATGTGGAATGGGGGGAGGTTTGTGGAGGGGTAACTTGGAAGTGGGATATCACTTGAGATGTAAACGAATTGAATGATTAATTTTAAAAAAAGAAAGAAAAAGATTTACTAAGACTTGCACATGAAAAGAAAGAAAGGACGTCTGAAAATAAAAAGAAAGGACACATAAGAACCTCACCTCACTTTCAGCAGAGAGGAGCCTCTTGGTGTCTCTCTGCATTTGCCATCACATTTTGTGTCTAGACTCATGTAAGGCTGAGCTTCTTGAAGTGCTAAATGTTTTTGCAAACAACCAGAATTCAAGGGTGGCATTTAAGGCTGTCGGGGAGCATCACTGATCAACACAGCTTGGGCTTGGTTTTAGACCAGAGAGTGCCATATAGTGATTCAGAGACTCAGGGTTTTATCTCTGCTGTGTGCTCTTGAAAAACCTGTAGAACATATGTTTTCCATCCTCCACATAAGGGTGACAGCATTTGCTGTATGAAACTATTACAAACAGTAAATTAGATAGTGTAAGTAAAGCCAGCATTTAGTAATTGATCTCCAGTTCTCTTTCTTTTTTCTGAATACATATCCTTGTGAATAGAGAAAAACTATCTACAGTGCATAAATTGTTAAGAGAGAAGGTTCTCACCATTATCAAATAAAGCTAACAAAGCAAAAAGTAAATGAATTTAAAAATGAATAGTAAAACCTTGATTGGCTGATGGAGTACTATGAATTGCCTTGTTTACAAATGAGTCACTAAACTTCAGCTTATATTGCTTGCTTCTTTGGCCCTATTCTGTGGCATTATTTAATTCAATTTGGGTTAATCAATCAATTGATCTACAATTTTTATTTTTTGCTTAGGTTATTTTAAATCTTATTTTGGTCTGGGTTTTCAGCTCATTTGATTATGGATTCATAATTGAAAGCTTTTCTTTAGTTTTTTGGTTTTATCCCTCATAGAAGGTAGACATGAACAATGGCTATTAGTGTAGGAGAACTTCTTGGGGATGCCCTGGCTACTGGCCAATCCCTCTCAGAGGTACCATTTTTTCTTATCAGATTTTTGCCTTGTTTTGTTTACTCTTCTTGATTCCTCTTTCTCGTGATTCCTTCCTGTTGTTGCTTGCAGCTTAGTTTTCTGTAAGGAAATTCCCTTCATTTTCAGTGTGCTTGGTGAATAGTTCCTTTACTTAACTGAAGTTGCTATTCATGTGAATTGTTACAACGGTGTATGCCAGTGTGTCAGGTGAGTGTGGGAGAGGAGGCAGGGTAACCCAACAGGAAGGAGTTTCATGCTATTGGAGATATGCCTCCACGTTCATTTCATTATGGTACTCTACTTTGAATAATAAAGTGAACATGCTCCGAAGAGGTTTCTGTATGTTTTGTTTATATAATCACTGGGTTTTTGAGCATACATACCCTGTCTGTCTGTCATCCATCTGTCTATCTGCTGTCTCTCTATATTTTCTTATTTTTAAATGATGTATCTGTTATTTACATACTTCTCTATAGTAGTATTTATGCATTTTAAGTCCTACACTAAAGAGTTTTAAGATGAAGCAAACATTGTCTTGGTAATGATAACAGCTTCATTGGCTACTATACTATGACAATGTCCTTTTAAAATCTTCAGCTATTTTCAGAGGTACAGGTCCTTATCTATATGTTAAAATATTGTTTTGAGGGTTTGGTCTTTTGTATATAATACATAATATAGCTGGTGTATTGTGAATTGCAGTTGAGAAGTTGATTTAGGAGGATTGCCACAAGTTCAAGGCCAGCCTGGATTACATAGTAAATTCCAGGCCAGCCTGGGCTACATAAAGAGATATAGTTATCAGCAGAACAGAACAGAACAGAACAGAACAGAACAGAACAGAACAGAACAGAACATTCTACTGGTTCTACTGGTACTCTCATGTTGTTTACATATAGGTAAAAATATCAAGGTATTATAAGGGAAAACTGGTGTTTCCAGAACATTAAGTTGACAGTTCCAATTTATATTCAGTTTGTGAGTTAAATTAAACAAATTTAAAATTATACCATACAGTTTAAACTAAAGTAACCCAGTGTATGAATGGTTTAAAAACTGCTGGGACACCTCTGCGCTCACACCTTTCCAGATGAAGTCTCATGGAGTAGTCCAGATTGTCCTGGAACTCACAATGTAACCAGGCTGCTCTCACACTTGCAAGTCTGTCTGAGTTGCTTGTTTCTTGGTTTATAGGCATTGTGGTGGCTATTTTGCTTTTATCAGCTTGACACAGGGTCATCGTGGAGGAGGGAACCTTAACTGAGAAGATGCCTCCATCAGATTGGCCTGTAGGCATGTCTATTGGCATTTTATTGATTAATGGTCAATATGGGAGGGCCCTGTGTACAGTGGGCAGTGCCATCCTTTTCTTGTGGTCTTGGGTTATATAAGAAAGCAGGCAGAAGAAACCATGAGGAGCAACCAGTAAGCAGTGTTTCTCCGTGGCCTCTGCTTCAGTTCCTGTGTCTAAGTTCTCGCTCAAGCTCCTGCCCTGACTTCCCTTCATGATGGACTGTGATTGGGACATCTAAGCAGAAACAAACCCTTTCCTCACCAGGTGGCATTTGGTGATGATGTCCTTCACAACACTAGAAAACACTTCAAGACAAGCATATACTACCACGCTTAGCCTAAAACCATTTGCCAGATTTTAAGTATTCACTAGAATTCACCCTGATACATGAAGCTTTACAGTAATGTTTAAGCAGTTCCTCAACTCTGGGTTATTTTAGTTTATATACTATAATTTTAAAATTAATTTGACTGAGCTAATGAACCAGGCAAAGATTTGGAGTTGTCAATCTTTTCTTGGAACCCCTGAATCTCTCTCAAAAATATGCTCCACTTACATCTCCCAACTCTCTCTCTCTCTCTCTCTCTCTCTCTCTCTCTCTCATATATGGCAAAGTGAGAATACCAACAGGATTTTTTTTGAGATAGGATCTCATTGTGGTATGGAGCTAATTATATAATCACTTTACTCACACTTAAAATCACTTAAAATCCCTCCTGACCCAGTCTCTCAAAAGTGCTGAGATCACAGGAATGAGCCAACATGCTCTTCTAGAATCTGCACATTGAACACACAAAATATCTCAATTTACTTATTCATATATTTAGATGAATATAAATGTGAGCCCTAGTATTTTCTTCCTACAATTTTTGGAGACCATTGCTGTAGTTTAAGAGTTTGAGAAAAAAATCATTAAATCCTCAGTATGTGTCCATTGCATTTACACTGTGTAAAAGCAAATAAGATCCAAATTTTATTCTATAGTAGAAGCAGATAGACATGAGATAAACCAATATAGTACAACAAATGTAAAAGGTATTAATGAAGGGTAAAAAGAAACTTGATATTTCATACAGCCAAGTCATGAACGCGTGAAATTACATTCAATGGGCTCCCACTAGTCTGATGATCCTAAACTCTAGGACCTAGAGTCTAAAGGAAGAGAAGTAGAGCAGCCAGTGAGGAAGAAGCCAGTGTTCTAGACAGTAGCCATGGCCTCATGTGCTAAAGTACCTGTATTTTCTTCAGAGAGCATTTGGAAGCCAATGAGTTATAAAGTGGAGAAAGTAGACATGCTTTATACTAACACCTCCAGCTACAATGTGGAAGAAAGATAAACACTACAACATAATATGGGGTCGCTATAACCAAGTTAATTTGTATTAGATGGGGCTCTGAACTGATAACCTAGAAGTAAACAAAAGTATGCATAAGAATTTACTGTATGATGAAAAAGATAATTCTTTCAGGCAAGAAAACTCATAAAACTTACAAGCCTGTGTATGCACACATTTAAATAAAATTTTAATATAAGTATAGGAAGAACAAATATTTACTATGTAAAAAGCAATAAAATATTAATAAAGGGTTTTTTTTTTTGTTACAAAACTTAACATTGAATGCCAAGATTAAGCTGTCAGGTTAGGTCTTGAACTCCCATTTTGGTTAGGGTAAAATTGGAAGAATGAGCTCTTCAACTTCATTCTATAGAATATAGCATTGTACAATGCTTGTCCATATAATGCTACTTTATAGGGTAAATTGGGTTCTTTGCTGCTGCTTAATATCTAGGTGTTTCCTGAAACATGCCTTTTAATCTCTCACAAGCAATTGCGATGCTCTCTGAACTGTTTAACCAGCACACTTTATATAGAACAGAGCATGCATGGCACAAGTGCTAAGTGTGGTTCAACATCTGCTGCTACTCTGCTGCAGGCTGAGGGTAGAGGCGGCTGTATCCATGGTGACCCATATGACTCAGTGGGAGTGGGAGCTTCAGGACTGTCGCGGGGATTAATGGCAGAGCAAATGTGAGCCAACAGCTTCACCAGACATTTGGCCTTACATATTTTTCTTTTTATTAAATAAGGGACTCAGATTTAAAATAGGGATTAGTTTCATAAAGTAGACAAACATATAGACATACAAAGCCATATATGCTGGAAAATTTAGAACATAAAAGATATTAGAAACCATTCTGGCCATATGACTCATGAGGTAAAGGTGCTTGCTGCCAGTCCTTATAACTTGAGTTTGATCCCCCAGAACCCATATGGCAGAAGGAGCAATCTGTCTTTTGACCTTCACACTAGGATCCTTGTACACACACAAATAAGTAAGATGTAAAAAAGAAAAAATAATCTAAAAAGAAACCATACTTTACTACTGTGTTACCATTCAACTAAAACCTCTATTACATTTTTAAGTGATTACTCCTCCTAAAAGACTTGAGGTGAATGTATCAATAAGATTTATAAAACAGTGGTGGAAGTAATTAATCATAACCCTAAGGTTAAGAATGATTGGAGAAATAAACAACCCTATTATCTTCCAGTGGGATCTATGATGCTAAAAGACATGTAAACTCCATGTACTGGCAACAGTTAGAGTCCTCCTCTGTACAATATGGAGATGGGGGTGGGTACTTGGGACAAGGAGAAGGAAAATCAGTTTATTTGTTTTTGCACCGAAAGCATCAGACATCAGATTTATGTTCCTTTTGAAGCGTTTTTTTTTTTTAAAATAATTGTATACATAGAAAAGGTGCCCGTTGTCAAATCAAACAAGCCCTCAAGGGCCTATGGACATGGTTCAATAGTACTTTCCATAAATGCACATGTGGCTTCTGCATCAGTAGGAACATAGCCATGGCATGAGCTTGCACTCTGGGATCCCTGTCAGAGTAAGCCAATACACACAAACGAGTCCACTCCGCCTGTATGTTTAAAAAGACATTGTTTCTGCATGCACAGATGGTTCCCAGATGGCTGGCCTAGGACTCCTGGTAGTGTACCTTAGCTTTAGAGTCTATTAGAGTGGATATGTTGTGCTAATGGAAGAGGCTTGTGCACTCTGCAGGGAGTGGGGCTTTCCCCCCATAGGAGAGAAGTAGCAGTTATCAGATGTTGAGAAAATTTATCTTGAATTTAATGTTTACAGTCCTTTAAAGATTTATTAAACTAGAATATTAGATTTATCACAAGCAACCTATAACTTCTCATTCTTGTAGAGCCTATCATGGAATGGAGTTTATGTATACTTTGAGAAAATAGTTGATTTTTCTATTTTTTTTTTTTAACTGAAATTTCCTACTTAATTTCTTATATAGGCAACAGTTTATCTTAGGGTAAGTTTCACAAAAACTGAACAATCTTTAAGTTTTGCTTAGGTTTTCTTTACTGTATATTTATGCTGCTAAAATATTTTATTACAATCACCCTACAAATGTCACTTCCTTGTCCTAGTAAATCACAATGATTATGGTGTGTACCGGAAAAGACCCTGACTCAATCGAGTTGGTAGAACACAGCACTGTTCCTGGATCACAGTCAGTGGATTTGTTAAGAAAACTTTAAAGGCCCCTCACATTAAAGTATTACAAATAGGCTGATAGGAGAATACATGTTTCCTTACACCAACCAATTGATAACATAGAATTTATCCTAATCAGCTTTCAAACACTGCATTAAATAACTAAGATAATGTGGAGAGTAAAGGCTATTTTGGCTCACAGTTTTGGAGACTTCAACCTGTGACTTATTAATCTTGTTGCTTTGGGCCTAAGCATGGAATGCATGTTAATATGTGTGGGATGCATGTTAGAGTATGTATGGAATGCATGTTAATATGTGTGGATTGCATGTTAGAGTATGTGTGGGATGCATGTTAGAGCATGTTTGAAATGCATGTTAGAGTATGTGTGGGATACATGTTAGAGTATGTGTGGGACGCATGTTAGAGTATGTGTGGGATACATGCTAATATGTGTGGGATGCATGTTAGAGTATGTGTGGGATGCATGTTAATATGTGTTGAATGCATGGTAGAGTATGTGTGGAATGCATGTTTGAATACATGTGGGATGCATGTTAGAGTATGTGTGTGATGCATGTTAGATTATGTGTGTGATGCATGTTAGATTATGTGTGGGTTGCATGTTAATATGTGTAGGATGCATGTTAGAGTATGTGTGGGATGCATGTTAATATGTGTAGGATGCATGTTAGATTATGTGTGGAATGCATGTTAGAATGAATACGTATGGGATGTGTGTTTGAATACATGTGGGATGCATGTTAGAGTATGTGTGTGATGCATGTTAGAGTATGTGTGGAGTGCATGTTAGTGTATGTGTGGGATGCATGTTAATATGTGTGGAATGCATGGTAGAGTATGTGTGGGATGCATGTTAGAATACATGTGGGATGCATGTTAATATGTGTAGGATGCATGTTAGAGTATGTGTGGGATGCATGTTAGAATATGTGTCTGATGCATGTTAGACTATGTGTGGGATGCATGTTAGCATATTTGTGGAATGCATGTTAGACTACATGTGGGATGCATGTTAGCGTATGTGTGTGTGAAGCAGAACACTCTGAGAGCACTTGTGAGTTGGGGTAACTCAGAATCGGAGACTCCACTTAACAACTAGACAGAAACCAAGGCAGGTCTAATAAACTTGAAAACACGTAGCTGAAAGTCAAATAGGCCAGCTTGGTTCTGCTCATTTAGAGAAGTCACTTCAGAATTCTGGACCCAAGAAATAGCCAGTGAGAAAATCAAGACTCCCTCTATTGCTGAGACATCATAGTGAGAAAGTCATTTTGATAACTACTTTCTATGTGCCAGATAATCCCTTGTAAAGAATTCTACTCCATTTTACACATAAGGAAACGAAGAATCAAAAGTTTCAAGTAGAGGCCTGCAAGGTCTCTATGTGACTCACTGGATGAAAGCACCTGTCAAATCTGACAATTTGATTTCAATTCCTGTAACCCACATGGTTGGAAGAGAGAAATAATTGCTCCAAGTTATCCTAGAACCTCTACACACACACACACACACACACACACACACACACACACAACCCCCCCCCACTCTCCACAAAATAGTAAATAAAACATAATTTAAATTAGGCTTGGAGTCACTTGCTGAAAGCTACAACCAGCTAAAAAGCAAGAGAATCAGAGATATGTGCTAGATGGTAATTTCAGAGCCCGTGTTCTTCCTGCTACATGTGTTTCTCATAATATGTAAGTTCCATCCAGTCATCATTGTCCTGGAGACTGAAAAATGGTTTCTCTACTTCCAGTGTCATTCATTCTGGTTATGACAGTGTCTTGCAGCAGCCCCAGCCCAATTGCTCCTAGAGTTTGGATCTTGACTGTCCCTTAAACCCCATGCAGCTTTGCTCTCTTGTGACATGGTAGAACCTTGAGGGTTGGGACTTAGTGGGAGTTTTTCCTGTATCGGGAGAATGCCCTGGCAGGAAACTGTGACCTTGGTCTCTTCTTGCTCTGATTTCTTGCCTCTGTGAGATAAGCAGGCACATGGGGGCACTTTTAAATTTAAAATCACAGGCGAGAGAAGCCTTCTGAGCTTATGGCAGGAGACAGCAGAAATGAAAGACTCTTTAGATGTTCTCCAGTATTCTCAAGGCTGAGTGAGTTAGACAACCTCCGTGAAGAGAAGCTCAAAGTCTTCAGCAGTTTCTGTGCATTTGTGCTCACAGAAGGTCACAGGGACGAGTGCAAAAGGAAGGGAAGATAGAGCCCAACTGTTCAGTCGTCAGTGGAAACAAAACATTTTGCAAACCATATGCTCTATGGATGTAAATATATATGGATATAAATAAATATATGACAAATATATGGATATAAATTTATATGTATATAAATATATATGGATGTAAATATATATGGAAAATATACATAGATATAAAGGCATACAAACCTGTAGGATAGGAAACACTGGTAAGTAAGACTCATATAGAAAAATGACAAGGGAGATATCTGCAGCTTTACAGTCTTCAAAGGACAACTCACAAGTGGAAATTTTACTAAAGTATCAGAAAGTAGACACCCTGACATTTGTAAAAGACAAAGTTTGGTGTAATAATGATGGAGCATCAGCAAAACAACAGCCTAAAATTGGCTATATTTCTGAGGACAAAATATATTTTTCTATGTAACAGTTGTGAGTAGCAGCGCTTGCTATTTCGGTTGTAGTTCTCATCATCTCACAAGAGGGCAGTGTTGATTCTAAAACCAGAGCTGGCCTCTCATTTAGAGGACATTCATTTCTGGGTTGCACATATATTTAAAGAAAAGGTAAAGTCAAGTTTTCTCAGTCTTCCCTAGGAGATGGTAAATGTCAAATGTGAATCCTCCCAAGAGCTCATCCAATTCTGACTGGTTGTAGCCCCAGGGGAGTTAGATAAAAAAGTGGAGAGCACAGAAAGAGCTGGGTAGCAGATCTGATGTTAGTGTTTGTACTAACCAGTCACTAGACAAGGTTCTCTGGACTTTCATTTCCTCTGTTAAATAAAAGAGCTGCCCTAGACGACGCCTAAGACCCCAGCCCATCTTTAAAATGCTAGAATTCTAATAAATTTCTGGCTCTGAAGGGCTGAAAAATTTCTTGGTGCTGTTGGCCACGTAAGGAAGAAGTAAAATCTTGAATTATGAAATAATTAGTAATTGAAATGCATTTAATGATCTAAGTGAGATTTAATACGTCGTCCAACTCTCCAGGGACCTTAGAGCCATTGTCTACATTTGCTCATGGTGTGGTTAATGCTACCGAATCCCTGCTCTCCTCTTGGTTACTAGCTTGGTGGAAGGAGCAAAATGTAATGATTTAGAATTATATGTATAAAGGAGGCTGGACCCTCGTCGGGAACGGTTTAGGGTAGAGACTAAACCTGCCAATGACCTTGTCGCTATGTGGCTTCCATCATCTCTGTGTTTCATTCGGCGGCGTTCCCAGGGTTTTCGTTGCTGTTTCCTCTTACCCCACCTACCCCGTAAACCCAGCTCCTTGTTGTATTGACTCAGATTACTGAGTGAATGTAGAATCCGCTAGTAGAACCGGAGACAAACTGTGGAATTCCAGGGTCCTAGTGCGTGGACTTTACTTCTAGGATTGGCAGAAGAGCCAGTGATTAACCCTCGGCTGTGCCAAGTATCACTACTACACCCCCCAAACGCTCTAACCTTCTCGCTCAACACCTTCTTTATTCCAGATTTGCTGCTTTGCAGTGTTTCCTCCAGCGTCTCCCTGCCGCCCGCAACCCACCCCACCCGCGTCCCATTTCTTGCACCTTCAGTCCGCTTTCGCCTTTCTAAACTTCCTAAAATGTACTCTTGAGTGCCTTGTGGGTGCGCACACTGGCGCGCGCATCCTCGCCTAGTACCAGGGCCAGCGGGGCTGGGCAGGCTCCGAGCAACGGAACACATTCCATTCTTCGCGCTCGGGCACACCCCTCCGCGGTGAGGATTGGTCGGGCCGAACCCCCTCGGCGAGCCTCGGCTCCTGAGAGGCCCGGGAGCCTGCCAATCCCCACGGGCTGTCAAAACAAGTCTTCCCTCCCTGTCACAGGCGAGCGGAGTGGAGGCCGCCGCCGCCGCACTTCCTGGGGCCGCCGCGCTGCGGTCGGCGGGCAGGTGGCTGGTGGCCGATCCGCAGTCGTCGCTCGGGCTGCGCACGTCCCGGCTCCGGAGGCTCCTGGCTCCGGCGCCCGCTGCCTTTTGTCTGCACAGAGCCGGCGCTCGCCTCCCGTCTCCGGTACCTCCCGCTGCTTTTCGCCTGCTTCTCCCTCCCGCTCACATCTTCTCCCCGCCCCCGCCGCCGGTCCGCGCCGGCCCGCTGACCTCCTGGACCACAGCCCGAGGACGCCTCTGCCGGAGCGATGTCTCCTCTCTACAAAGTTGCGGCTGCCACTGCAGCGGCCGTGGCGCGCTAAAACAAAGTCTAGCGGGGTTTCCTCCTGGTGCCTGAGCGCACCGGTGCCCGGGGCTGGACGCCGCTGGCGGTCGAGCTGTCTCGCCGAGAGCCTAGAACGTGCTTAGCCATGGCTGAGGGCGCGGCTAGCAGGGAGGCTCCGGCGCCTCTCGACGTTGCTGGGGGCGAAGACGACCCCCGAGCTGGCGCCGACGCTGCCTCAGGGGACGCCCCACCCGCGGCCTTGGGGGGCCGGATGAGGGACCGTCGTAGTGGGGTCGCGCTGCAGGGCGCTGCGGGGGTCCCCGCGGATAGCGAGGCCGGCCTCCTGGAGGCTGCACGAGCGACTCCCCGGCGTAGCAGCATCATCAAGGTAAGCGGAGCAGCAGCTGCCCAGAGCCTGGTATGGGTGTCGGGTGGGTAGGGGACATCCCCTCCAAACCGGGGCAGGATGTTCATTGCCCCAGGCGTCGCAGACTGGGCATTGTTTTCTCCCACCTCCTTCATCGCCAAACCTTCCTGCCTAGTCCGGAGGTTCCCAGAATCAGCTGTTGGCCTTGAGAAGCAGAAGTGACTTCCTCTTTGACAGCGGAGGAAAAGTTCCTCTCTGCGCTCTGCGCTTCTGCGGTTTGATGGATGCTTTCCCTCATTTTCTCACTAACCGGTGGATGGGAGGAGGAAGGGTGGACTTGGGATAAATGCAGACCTGCGGGCTGCTTGTGCATTCTCCAGGGGAGAGCTAGCTTTCCCGAACAGCAATGGCAAAGCACAGCTTACTTTTAATTGTGTGTGGGAAATCTCCCCCAGACACAAATGGTTCTGAAATCCTGAAACGCCTGAACTTTGTAGATAGGCAGGCAGAGTTTGCAGCGGACGCTGCAGCATAGAAAGGATGAAGGAAGAGCTCAGAGGTTTTGCGCTGCAGAAAACACACATCCGGGAAAACGTTCCCAGACTCCCCTAGCACCCCCAGAGGATTTGCCTTTATCCATCTGCCAAGGAATTGTAAACCTTTCTTCGCCCTATTTATTTATTTCTGTCTTCCACTTTGAACTTGTTTCCCATGTTCAAAAGTTCATCTTTTGGGTGCATACCTTTGGAGTAATCTTTTCAGGTAAGAGCCCTGGTATTAGCCCTGGAATAGGGCCTCCTAGCATAGATCTATGTGAATGCTACATACATGTGAGATTAAAGCTGATCTTGGTAAAGCAGTCAGCGTGAATGTCCACCGATATGTGATAAATACAATACACCACAGGCTACAGTAAAAGGTCTAGGAGCCACCTATTATTCTTACTAGATAGGCTCATACATTCAGAAAGCTTGCTTAAGTTTAAACCAAGCAATCACGATGAAATGTGTGTCTTCTTTTCCACGATAGCAGCACCACATCCACCTATCTCCAGGCACTATCTATGCTTTTTCTCCAGCATGGGCACATGGAAATTTAAAAGGTACAGGGAGACTTCTATGCCAAAAGTGGATGGTAATTTAAAATATCCTGTAGTAGTTTGTTTGTTTGTTTATCTGTGCTTTTCCATAACGTGCAAAGAGACTTATATTCTGAATGTGAATTTGGATAAAGGAGAAATGGCCTTCTTTAATATTACAAGTCAGAAATCATATCGTCTGGCAAGTATCATAATTAGGAAACAGACACATTTGGATTACAATATGTGGACCTGTGCGTATGAAAATAGTCACTGTAAGGTAGTTTAAAATACATGACAATAAAAGCAGCGGTTCTTTATAATATTGTGAAAAACAGAAGTCACAAGGTCTAAGGACTATGCAGATTCTTGCAGCAAGTTTACCTCTCTGAAGCTGCTCTGTGCTGCCTGGGGTGCTACTGAAACCCAAGGGCTGTGCTCAGAGCAAAGCCTGGGACTCAGCACTCAAGAAGCTGACACAGGAGGATCCTGATTTCAAACCTAGCCTCCTGAACATACCTGGTCTCCAAATATATAAGCCCCACCCTTACATTGTATGGTTGGCATGAGGTTTATATTCTCATAAGGGTTATTGCCAGCAATAGTGCCTCTTTGGCTTTGAAGTTTGTTATTGTGACAGAAGGGAAGACAGTAGAATATTACATTTTCTCTATTTAATGGAAATTAAGTAAATGGTATGCAAAGTCAAAGATACTGCAAAAACTAGATGAGCTATTTTAAATCAGATTTATTTGAAGAATATATAATGATTTAAAACCATTAACTCTTGCAAAGGAGAGTGAAAGTAACATGTTTTGCTACTCCACACTCCATTCCCCCTCATAGTCTATCCTACAGCTATTAACATCTTCTTATGTATCTTTCCAAAAATAGCCCATGCATTTGTAGGCATGTATATCTATGACGTATCTGTGACTAACTGTTGAGGTCCTTAACATGCACAGTGAAATCTGGTTAGAGTATTATTGGCTTCATACCTTCACATTTGCATCAAACATTTTCGATGCCCAGAAGGTTGACTAAGGTCATTATGCTGAGCACATTGAGCTTCAAGGATGCTCTGGTCCCTCGGTGGGTGGCAGTTGCTGGGATATGCTTCCAGAGGCCTTTATTTCTTCTTTTTAGGAGGGTGAGAGGCGGAGGTGTGTGTGTGTGTGTGTGTGTGTGTGTGTGGTCTCTCTTCCACTCTTCCTGTGATCAGGAACATTTTTATTTACATCTTAAGTCTTCTGTCACATAACGTGGTTACTTTATGCAGTAAAGAGAATTTCTAAAAAGGCATAGAACATGTATGCGGGTCACTTCATGTCATTATAATGAAATACATCAAAGGAGGGGAGATTTATTGTGGCTCATGGTTTCAGCCCATCATCACTGGATGTGTTTCTGGGTCTGTAGTGAGGCCATCCACCATAGCAGAGGGACAGAGAGGAGGCAGATCACTTTACGGTGGCCGGGAAGCAGAGGGAAGGAGGGACTGAGGACAAGGCTTACATTTCAAGGGCTAGTCCCTAGTGACTTTCTTCCTGCAACTGGGCCTCAGCTCCTACTTACCGCCATAGCCCAATAAACCCATCATGACAGACAAATCTACTCATTAGATCTCGACCCTTATGACCCAATTATCTTCCCAGTGGCACCTCTGAACATCAAACTCAGGATCAAACTTTCAATACATGAGATCTTTTTTCTTTTTGAAGGATTTTATATTTAAACCAAAACACATGTAATGGATGTGTATGATCTGTGCCAAGGGGTGGCAATACATAAGTTGTCTTTTTATTTGCTTTTGAAACATATGTAATAAAGAACTTTCTTTTATATTAAAATATATTAAGCTGGGTGATTTTGGTGTATGCCTTTAATCTCAGTACTCGGGAGGCAGGTGGATCTCTGAGTTTGTATGTGTGTGTGTGATTATATATATATATATATATATATATATTTTTTTTTTTCACAACAACAGTTGACATTCCTACCATACCTATGATCTAAAGAAAGGCTGTGATTTGTCAAATAGTAAATTCCTTTCAAGTTGATTTAGATTATTGGTTTTAATTATTTTAATGTGAATTCTCTATTAGCGTGAATATTAGATTAAAAACATGCATTCCTTTACCCTACCAGAAAACAGGCTTCCTTGTATGTTAATTAAAGGGATATTTTTAGTGAATTTGCCCTTCCTAATTTGAAAACGTGTGTATAGCTGAGAAAACAATTTCCTTCTGAGCTGAGTGAAACGATTCCACTATCATCTGTGCCCCTCTTCACAAGCCTTCCTAATGTCAATGTGGTTTTCTTCGTTATACTCTTAGTGTTTTTTTTAATGTAAGAATTTAGCTAGTTTCTCTGTAATCCATTTACTTTTTTTTGTATGATTATTTTTTACAGGCTTGCCATTGATAAGTAGTTCATGTTTTGCAGTGTGTGTGTGTGTGTGTGTGTGTGTGTGTGTGTGTGTGCAGCATTGTATTCATTGAGTCCATCTTAATTTCTTCTTTGTGATGGTTTGAATAGGTATGGCCTTGTTGGAGGAAGTGTGGCATTGTGGGGGCTGGATTTGAGCTATGTCCAGTGTAAAAATCCAGTCTCCTGGCTTCCTTTAGCCCCAATTAAATGTTTGCCTTTGTAAGAGTTGCCTTGGTTCTGGTGTCTCTTCACAGTAATAAAACCCTTGATACATGATTTCAGATGAAAAGTTAGGAGAATGCTAACAGTATCTAATATCAGTGTGCTATTTTGTATTTGAATATATTTCCAATAAATTAGGGTGCTTATCTAGTATTTGATGTCAATATTCTAATATTTAAAATACCTTTCATTTAAAATTGTAGCCAATAACCCTAATACTATAATATTGTAGAAATAAGAAACAGTGTAGCTTATTCTTTATATTACATAGTGGGAACTGAGATGCATAACTGTTTTGAAAACAGTTCATTTTTGTTTCTCCTTTTGTCTGATTTCTTTTATTCCAACTAAGTATATATAACCTAGGCAAGGAAGAGTGACTACCACACTGAATGCACTGCATGGTGCATTCATATGGGATGGAGACTGGTGCTAGGAGTGAGGACCTGGGACATAGCGCAAAGCAGCTAAAGGAACGGGTGTTGTCTGTGCCTCATCAAGGAGTTATCATGACCAGTTTTACCCTCTCTGGTGTTGTGAGCTGCAACCTCAAAGATGCATCTTGGGTACCAGTTGACTCATGAGCAAGTTATGACTCAGCAGAGAGGCAAAGAGGATGGAATTTACATTACGTGTTGCCTACTGTGATTAAATACTAAACAGGCTTTCATACACTTCCTATTCTCACAGTGAGCCTTCTGGTATAAGGGAGGCACAGAGAGACTTAATTCAAGGCAGTCAGGATTCACAGCCATGTCTGCTTAACAGCTGAAACTGTGTTATCATGCCTTTCCTCAGATGCAGTAAGTTCATAACTCAACACTATGTAGGTTAGAAACAAGCTGAGGGCATGAAGAATCTGAATCTTGGGTTGGTGAGGTGAGTTGTCCCTTCTCTCCTTCATCCCCCAGTTTAGACCATCTGGAGCTCCATGGCCAAGGAGGGGATTAACATCCCTTCCTGGAGTCTGTGGCCCTTCATTAGGTCCATGTTGTGTGTGGAAAAGCAGTTTGGCTGGTGTGTACTGGCTAAGGAGCTCACCTGTCAATGTATGGAACCCATACCTCTTAGTGGTGTCAGTTTTGAAGCTCATACCTGTTTTACATTAGTCCGGTTTCTTTCCTGTGTCCCTAAAGACCAACAGAGTTGTGAGAAGAATTGTATTTCCTTTAGATTGATACATAGAAGGACCAGATATCTGGTACACTGAATGCATATTTTTATTATAGGGGAGTGGGGCGAAGAGGATTTCAATTGGAACTCCGAACACAGTTTTATAAACAGTTATAATGTGAAATCAAACATGATCAAAAAACTACTTACAATTTTTAGGCATGCCAGAGTTACATATGCTTTTGTAGAGTAGCCTTGGAATTAATCAGCATATAGACTTTTGTTCCTATATCTATGTGCTGGCTGGTCTTGACACAAGCTAGAGTTATCTGGAAGGAGGGAGACTCAACTGAGAAAATGCTACCCTAAGTTGGGGCTAAAAGGCATTTTTTAAAGTAGTGATTGATTTATGGCTGATGGCTCAGACCATGGTGTGTGGTGTCATCTCTGGCCTAGTGGTCCTGGGTTTTATAAGACAGCAGGCTGAGCAAGCCATGGGGAGCAAACCAGTAAGCAGCATCCCTCCATGGCCTCTGCATCAGTACCTGTCTCCAGGTTCCTGCCCCGAGTTCCTATTCTGACTTCCTTCAGTGATAAAGAGTGATGTGGAAGTGTAAACTGAGTAAGCCCTTTCTTCCCCAAGTTGCTTTGGTCATGGTGTTTCATCACAGCAATAGTAACCCTAACTAAGACGACAACTGATATGTGTCTTACCTGACAGTTCATTGGGGCTGACCAGCTTTGCCTGGGAATAGCTGTTAGCATCTGCAGCCTCAGATGGGGTTCTCCCTCTGAAGCATGAGTCAGCTGTATGTGTAGCACTGAACCTCTTGGTGGCTTTGTCTTACTATCCCAACAACCTCGGTCAGAATGCATAGTTTCTCTGAAGTTGTCATAGAAGAATGCTCACAGTTCACCTTAGAAGTGGTTTCTTATTTCAGTGCTTTTCTGGTGTGTCTTTTAATAGCACCTCTGGAGAGAAATGAAGAATAAGACCTTGGGTAAATGCCCTGTTACATTTTGATGAAAGGGTTTAGAAGTTCCTGTTAATCAGTGTTTGTTATAATCCTTAGAATTTATAGTTTTGCTTTCACTTACATAGCCACCGAGGGGTTTACCACACACTGTGATTACCTCTGAATGGTTGTCCCAACTATTCCCTCTTACAATGAAGCAAACAGGCAATTAAATGTTGTACAGTAAATGTCAATTGAACATTTATTGCCAAATAACACCTCAGGCACAGCAGGGCATTATGAAGAAACACCAGGAGACAGCCGGCATAGCCAATGCCGGGTGCTACTGAACAAACAATCCATTGAAAGTACCTTTGGGTAATGCTAGAGCAATTGATCAGGCACAAGTAGCCAGGGAAGAGCTGATCTGAGCTACCTTCTTGCCATCTCTGTTCAGCATTACTAGTAGTGAATATTAAAATAATCCTATATTCAAGCCTAATGGCTAAATTGCCAGAGCCTTAACCTTGTATATTTAAAACTGATTCATTTTAAATGGCTACTAGTTGCTCAGGGGCACCCTGGCTTCATGAGCCTCCCTTCATGATGACTCCACTGGATGAACCACTGGTTCTAAGAAGAGGAGAGAGCTATTGAATTGGATTTTCAGTATAAATCTAAGATAATACATAAATACATCTTTCTCAGGTAAAATTTGCCAGCTTTGCAAAATATTATGTTTTGACAAGTGTTTTAATCACGTAATACAAGGTCGGTTTGGAGTTTCATTTAATTTATTCACCCCTGTTTCCCAGCTCATCATTGCATTCCTGTTCTCACAATGGAATACATCAGGGCTTATTATAATTAGTGATTATACTATGCTAATAATAACAATAATAATAACTGAGGGCCAACTTCTGTGTAACATTTTGCATTGTTTAAGTATTGGCCTGGGTATTGTATTTTATCAAACACTGATGGCAACAGCAATATTCTAGTATGACAAAGTGTTGAAATTCTCTTGGGTTTAAAATTGAGTTTATTTGCAGTTTTATTTGTAATGTCTTATGCAGATATGTTTAGGAGAGGCATTATCTGCTTTATTTTGAATAGTATTTTAACTCACCAAATTTGTGATCAGTTTAGCACTACTTTGAGAAAAGCAGACTTATATATGTGAGTAGAAAAGAGCCATCTTTTCATCATCATTCTCACTCTAGGAAGTTACATCATCATTTCTCAGTCTAGGAAGTTACATCATCATTTTCACTCTAGGAAGTTACACCATCATTTCTCAGTCTAGGAAGTTACATCATCATTTTCACTCTAGGAAGTTACATCATGATTCTCATTCTAGGAAGTTACATATCATTTTCAGGAAGAACAATTTTAGAAACAATCCAATCTATCCCAGACATAAAAACTAAACTGTTAAGTGAATTTGGTTTTTCAGTGTTTTTGAGTTTGTATTTATAAATTGTGAAAGTGTGTAGCCATTTCCATTCTTTCTGTTGTAATATCAGGGATGGAGCTCGGGGTCTCAGCCATTGAACTACGTTACAGCCTTAGGGTGGAGCTATTATTGGCAGGGAGATTGTGTTTGTCCTTAACTGTACAACTTTGTCTTAAAAGTTCAAAATACCTTTGGGAGATAACATCTGTTTTGTTCATTCTTTTATTTTTGACCTTTCTCAAGAGCCTTTTAAAACATGCTAATTCTGGATGAAGCACTGACTAAGCCCAGAAAGTATGTACAAGTAGCAAGCTTGTGTTGTTCACATGGTATAAGATTCTGGTTAGAAATGATAAGATTGTGATGCTGGGAGAGTTTGGGGCCTAGAGATAAATATTCACATTCAAAGCATGTCTCTATGTGATCCCAAGGGAGATAGATACACAAAGAATACAAAAATAGATAAAAGAACACTTTATGCTTACCTGAGACCAGCATTATATTGTGGAACTGGACTAACCTTGTAGTGGGCATTTTTACCGAAGCCTCAGTGATCTTAGACCAAAGCAGGTGAAAAGCCTGTGTGGTTAAGGCCCACACACTCTTTAGCCTAAGGGCTGGAGATGAGTGTGATATTCAGGTACACACTGAGGTTAGAAGGAGCCATGGTTTCCAGGGCTCAGAACTGGGTAGGGCCAGGCTTCACCCAAGGGCATTTATATAAGAAGAATGACTTGTCCTTCTCCCTTCCAGTCTATTTTGAGTGTTGGGTTGATACACATGTGCACCATGATGTCTCTTCCCCTAGGGATGTACCTCATATAGTCCAGACAGCATCCTTAAACTTATAGTTTGCTATTTATTGATCATGAATAAATTTGGGAAAGGGGATAGGAAGTCTGCTGTAAAGGAATGGAACCTTTTGCTACCCCTAGAGGTTTTCATACAAGATGCAAAATCATTTTAGCTTTGGCAAAGCCCAGTTTTAAAACATTTTGGAGTTATTGATTCTGTACCATAATTAAATAGTACATATTTAAAAATTCTATTAATAATTAAATAGTTTCATTTTCTTTTTAATATAATTGACAAAATACAGTAATATCTTGAATAAGTTATCCTACTGAGAATTTTTTTCTATAATAATAGAAAATACTTATATGATATTTATTCTTTGAGTCTGGCATCATTTTGAGCACTTAATGTGCATTAAGTAACTTAGATATCACAGTAAGCATATGGAAGTGTTATTATTATCAGGATCAGTGTTTATAGATGAGATGTTAAATGACTTTTCCAAGGTCTCACATAACTAACAAATGCAGAGCCAGGTAAAGAGTTTAAACTTTTACAGATACCCCCCCCCCCCCGCCTCTGCTTCCTAAGTGCTGGAACTAATGGTATATGTCACCGCTCTTGACTGTTTCCGCTCTTGACTGTTTCAACTCTTTATGCTATATGCTCCCCCAAGTACTATTGATTAAATTCTTATCTGGTCTGTATGAAAGAGCAGATTTTAAAAAGTTGTTACCCTTGCACTGTAAGCTCAGCTGACAAATCAAGAAGAAAACTTTCTGTAAACAGTGTTGGGGATTTCTCTTTGGAATTATTTGAACACATTTCTCCCCCTCAATTTTATGACCTTCCACATGAAACATTGATGATTCTGCATTCATTTTGTATTCCATTTTTCTTTGAGAAGATAGGCCTCCTGGTGGTATAATTTTGCTTTTTGACAAAAGTTAGCATTGAGCAGTGGTTTATGATACATCTTTAGAATAAATTATACATGCTAAAGACAGACTATTAATCATTACAAGCTGATATGATATTTTATAGTTTGATACTTTTGTCTTCCATCGATATATCAGTAAGGAGTGCCTGAGTTCCCAATCGATGGAAACTGCTATTTTCTTGATAAGTGACTATGATGTTGTGTAATTGGGATTTCCTCTTGTTATCTCTGGGGAAGGTATAGTACTTCTCACTCAGGAGGAACTTAGTGAATATTTGATGAATTTATTAAACTAAAGTCTGTCTGATCACTTAATGCTTTTTGTTTTGGGAGAGAAATTCTGAAGTCATAGGGTAGGAAGACTGGATACAAGATTATGTTGTAACCGTCTGGGACCAAATGGTACCCAGAGGTTTGTTCCTATCATTGGGAGATTGTGCACTTGTGAAAAGCTAGTCAGTTCTCTTGTTCAGAAACCGTGTGTCAGCTTTAGTTATCTATCTGCAGCTATACTGGATTGTTGAAGAGATGCAGATGTGTTCTCCAGAAGAGTCCCACTCACTGCAGCCTTTGCACAGTAACGTATTTGGTTAAAAGTTGAGGACAACTTTTCTCTTTTTACTGTGGGTTCCACGAATTGAATTCAAATCCTTACTTCCAAATGGCAAACACTTCTACCTGCTGACTTATCTCACTAACAAACATTCTAACACATTTAACAAGGCTATTTGAATTTAGAGCTCTCTGGGAGGGTGAGTCTGAGTGTTGGTGGGGACACTCGGTATCAGTAAGAAGCTTTGTCTACTCTCCTATATTTAAACCCCAGCCCTAGGAAATGCCAAAGTGAGTCTCCGTGGTTGCACCCTCATCATGGCAGTTTAATCAGTACAGAGGACTGTGTTTTGGCAAATGGCTCATCATACAAATGGGTGTAATAGGTGCTGGAATTCGCCCCTGCAGTTTCAATAAAGGGGCTTAAGAGGCATGAAGTGTGTGTTCAGCCCATCAGCCACTGCAGCCCTCACTATTGCCCCTGCGCTTGTTCTTTCCTCCAGTTTCACTCAAAGGAGAACAGGGCGAGAGAAGGTCTGAGTAGGAAAGCATGGTCCCCAAAGAGAACTTATTTCTTCCTCTTACCATATGAGGCAGGAAGAGAAAGGACTCAAAGATGATTTGCTTTGTTTTACTCACGTAAGTAACTCCCTTAAAAACAAAGCATTAGCCAGGTGTGGTGGTGCAGGCCTTTAATCCTAACACTGGGCAAACAGAGGAAGATGAATCTCTGAGTTCAAGGCTAGTCTGGTTTAGAGATCGAGTTCCAAGACATCCAGGGCTAAACAGATAAACCATGTCTCAAAAAACCAAAACCCACAACGCAACAACAGTACAAAAAAAAAACCCAATGCACGATGGAATCTGTCTGTAACCCCATTGCTGGGAACCCCATTGCTGGGAACATGCGGTCGAGGTGAGTAGTGAGGTAGTGAGGCTCATTGGCCAGCCAATCTCAGCAAACTGATGAGACTCTGCATCAAAATATAAAGTGAAGAGTGATAAACACACCTGAACTCAACCTCTAACTTCCACATTCATGTGCACACAAATGTGAGCATGCTTCACTCATGTGTACACACCACAAACACATGTAGATAAACCAACACACACACATGTACAAACTTTTTTCAGATCAAGCTTACTATGGAATAAAGCAACTTCAGCTTCCTTTTTTTCCCCATTTTTTATTAGATATTTTCTTCATTTACATTTAACATGTTCTCGCGAAAATCCCCTAAACCCTCCCCCATCCCCCACCCTGCTCCCCTACCTACCCCACCCACTCCCCCCTATTGGCCATGGCATTCCCCTGTACTGGGGCATATAAAGTTTGCATGACCAAGGGGCCTCTCTTCCCAGTGATGGCCAACTAGGCCATCTTCTTCTATATATGCAACTAGAGACATGAGCTCTGGGGGTACTAGTTAGTTCATGTTGTTCTTTCACCTATAGGGTTGAAGACCCCTTCAGCTCCTTGGGTAGTTTCTCTAGCTCCTTCCTTGGGAACCCTGTGTTCCACCTAATAGCTGACTGAGAGCATCCACTTCTGTGTTTGCCAGGCACTGGTATAGCCTCCCACGAGACAGCTATATCCGGGCCCTTTCAGCACTATCTTGCTGGCATATGCAATAGTGTCTATGTTTGGTGGCTGATTATGGGATGGATCCCTGGCTGCAGTTGTCACTGGTTGGTCCATCCTTTAGATTCAGCTCCTTACTTGGTCTCTGTAACTCCTTCAATGTGTGCTTTGTTCTTAATTCGAGGAAGGGGCGAATTGTCCACATTTTGATCTTCATTCTTCTTGAGTTTCATGTGTTTAGTAGCAACTTCAGCTTCCTGAGTGCTGGGATTGTAGCTTGATCTACAATGGTGGTTTTTGAGTGTAAGATGCAAGTTGTGGACTTCCAATGGCCCACCTCTCCACCAAGTTCCCCTCTAAGCTGAGACTGATGTTCACCTCTTCTCTGAGTTGCTACTCAAACTGACTGAATGACTATCAGGGTCCTTGAAACTGGTCCGGATGTTGGGAAAGGGGACAGTAGAATATATCCAGGCCTCTCATTTCCTCATCTGAGGTGCCTCCAGGCCACTTAAGCAAAGGAAGCCTTGTAAGAATAAGGTGTGGTAGTTTGAATGAGATGTTCTCCATGGTCTCCAATGAATAGTTAGCCATCAGTGGAGCTATTTTGGGTAGGTTGGGGGAAGGAATGTGAGGGGGTGACCATGAGGGGGCCAGTGATATAAAGTGAATAAGTAAAAAAAAATAAATTTAAAAATTAAAAAAATAAATAGAAAAAAATAGCACAATGGGCTAATACAGTAAATTGAATCCAACTGGCAGATCAAGCATGTCTTTGGTGAATTTATCAAACCTTCTCAAATTCAAAAGCATTGTTTCTGGAATACAAAATACACTTCTGTTAAACATCTGTCAATGGAACAGTAACTTTTCCCCAGAAGAAAACTTCTCCCGATACTGAATCTACAAAAAGGAAGAGGGGAGGCAGGGGGATGGTGGAGCATGGCACCTCTAGTGTAGCACTCAGTGATGTGGTCTAAAAACATGGAACAGGCAAAGCAGAACAAGCCTCTAAATCATGGTCTGAATCTGGGAATGCTCCTTCCTCAAGCTGTTGGTTAATCAATGAGGTGGATCTAGGAAGTAAGTAGAGAACAGTAGGAAATACATGTTACACACGCAAAGTGCTCAAATGATGACTAGAACATGGCAAACAGTAGTGTCAAAAGTTATCAGTGTGGTCTGAGTGTAAGAGAAGACACCCACATAATTCCCTTCAATATGTCAAGAGATGTAACGTGAAATTGAAACTTACCCTTTATGCTTTCTAAAGCTGGCAATAAAGACTGTCTAGGAAAAGTGCCATATTTGGGCTCAACATAAGAAAATTTCCAGGCAACAAAAGTAGCATGGAGAAGGTTAGCTTCCTCAAAAGAGAGGGAGCTCCTGGTGAAGGAAGGTCAATCTCAACTCGAAGAAAATATCTCACAGACAGGCAACAGCTTTTGGGATAGTCTCCCTCCCCCCACACCCTAGTTGTTCGGCACCCACATGACGATCAAGCTGCACATCTGCTACATATGGCTGGGGAGGCCTACGTCCAACCCATGTATGTTCTTTGGTTGGTGGTTTAGTCTTTAAGAGCTCCCAAGGGTCCAGGTTAGTTGACTCTTGGTTTTCCTGTGGAGTTCCTATCCTCTTAGAGGCTGCAATCCTTCCTGGTACAAGAGTACTAAAACAATTAAAGCTCCATCCACTGTTTGGCTGTAGGTATTTGCATCTGTTTGAGTCAGCTGCTGGATAGAGCCTCTTACAGCTGTGCTAGACTCCTGACTTCAGGCATAACAGAGTATCATTAATAGTATCAGGGACTGGTGCTTGCCCATGGGATGGAGCTCAAATTGGGCCATTTATTGGTTGGCCATTCCCTTAGTCTCTGCTTCATCCCTTATTCCTGCATTTCTTGTAGACAGGATAAACTTTGGGTTGAAAGTTTTGTGGGTGGGTTGGTGTTCCTATTGTTCCTGCCTGGCTACAGGAGCTGGCCTCTTCAGGATCCATATCCCCAGTGCTGTGAGTTACAGCTAAGGACAGCCCCATTGATTCTTGGAAAGTAATTATTAAAATAAATAGTTGAGAAAAGAAAGATTCTCTTAACAATGTAAGAGATTCTAAGACTCTAAGAACAATGTAAGTTACATTACTGATGACTAGAAATTCCTAAAATTAGATGTTAGGTTCAAGAGGTGACGCACACTGTCATTAAAGCCCACAGCTGGGCAACAGGACTTTATGCTGACTTCCCCCAGGTGTGTGATGCTTACTATGGTGTTTATTATCTATTACTTTCAGCTTTGTCTCTGTAGTAGAACCTCCCTTCCAGGGCTGTTGAGAGCACCAAATAAGAGCTGTAGATAGCAGGCTTTGCTAGGTGGTTATAAATTTAGTCAATAAATACTAAGGATGAATAGTCAGGGCCCTTTAGACATAGAAGGAGTCAAGAAACCAAAGAACAAAATTCTTAGGATTTTGATTAAGGGCTTTGAAAGAAGAGTACCTTTGAGACATGGGGCGACACATGTTTGGCCTGGTAGGTTATATAACCTGACAGGGTTGTGTGGTCACCTTTCTGGTGTGACAGAGGAACCTCATTATCTGCTTATAGATTTTGGGATTGTAGGTGTTAGCCACATTGATGCTTCTGTGATCATCATTGCAGCCTTGTTAAAAAAAAATCAATATAGTCATAAAGCTTTCCTTTCCCCTTTAAAAAGCTCTGTGTGCCAACTAGCTCCTTCTTGAGGAATAGTTGTATGGTTTCACTAGAGTTCATTGAGGTTCAAAAGTATTTTCATTTCTCTTAAATCCTAGAGTGAAAGAATGTGCTATTGGTCCATTAAATTTATTATCGGTTGTAAATGATAAGGTAGTATACATAAGTGACCCCCAAAATTCTATCCAACAACTCCTACAGCTGATAAACAACTTCAGCAAAGTAGCTGGAAATAAAATGAACTCAAACAAATCAGTATCCTTACTCTATTCAAAGGATAAATGGGCTGAGAAAGAAATTAGCCTTTTACACTCTTCACAATAGTCACAAATAATATGTTTTGGTGTGACCCTAACTGAACAAGTGAAAGATCTGTATGACAAGAATTTCAAGTTCTTTGAAGAAAGAAATTGAAGAAGACCTTAGACGATGGAAAGATCTCCCACACTCATGGATTGGCAGGATTAACATAGTAAAAATAGCCACCTTACCAAAAGCAATCTACAGATTCAATGCAATCTCCATCAAAATTCCAACTCAGTTCTTCACAGAGATAGAAAGAGCAATTCTCAACTTCATTTGGAATAACAAAAAACCCAGGATAGTGAAAACTATTCTCAACAATAAAAGAACTTCTGGGGGAATCACTATCCCTGACCTCAAGCTGTACTATAGAGCAATAGTGATATAAACCACATGATATTGGTACAGAGATAAGACAGGTGGATACCTTTAATCTCAGCCCTTGTGAGGCAGAGGCAGGCAGATTTCTGAGTTCAAGGTCAGCTTTGTCTACAAAGCTGAGTTCCAGGACAGCCAGGGCTATACAGAGAAACCCTGAATTGGGGGGAAAAAACCGAGGGGGGGGGAAAGAAGAGAAAGTGGGAAAGAACCTTGAACACATTAGCATTGGGGTAAAGTTCCTGAACAAAACACCAATGTCTCAGGCTCTAAGATCAACAGGTGACAAATGGGACTTCATAAAATTACAAAGCTTCTGTAAGGCAAAGGACATTGTCAATAGGTCAAAACTGCAACCTATAGACTGGAAAAAGATCTTTACCAACCCTACATCTGATAGAGGGCTAATATCCAAAATATACATAAAACTCAAGAAGGTAGACTCCAGAGAGCCAAATAACCCAATTAAAAAGTAGAGTGCAGAGCTAAACAAAGAATTCTCAACCAAGGAATCATGAATGGCCAATAAGCACCTAAAGAAATGTTCAACATTCTTAGTCATCAGGGAAATGCAAATCAAAACAACCCCGAGATTTCACCTCACACCAATCAGAATGGTTAGGATAAAAATCTCAGGTGACAGCAGATGCTGGTGAGGATGGGGAGAAAGAGGAACACTCCTCCATTGCTGGTGGGATTGCAAGCTGGTACAACCACTCTTGAAAACAATCTGGCCGTTCCTCAGAATATTGGAAATATTGGAAATTCTGGGCTCAGCTTTGATTAATCTTGTTTAAAATTTCATTTAATGAGCACCATACAATACAATGCTTTTCTTGCTTCCAGTTGATTGGAACTTTAGAAAAGTACTTTCCATCTTCCAATGGAATAGTCTCCTTATTAACTTAGCTGAGCTAATCATATCTTTGAATTCAACTGCGTCTTTGAATTTTGCTTTTTAAACAAACAAAAGGCCTCTGCTAGCTAGTGACATCAGACTCCCCTTTCTCCTCCCAATTTATGCTCACTTTAGTAAAGTGTGTGCCTATTTACAAACTGTGAATGAAAGCTCGACTATTATCAAACAATGTCTAGCTTAGGTTTTTAGCTGGTCTACTGCTAGGGACCAGGCCAGGGTACTGTGTATGCTCAATAAGTGCTTCACTGAGCTACCCCCTCGAGCTCAGCTTATTTGATATTCTGTTTTGCGGGTTTCCAAACTGATCAGGAAAACAGAATCTCAAATAAGTACATTTCTTTAGGTACTTATTGGCCATTCGAGATTCCTTGTTTGAGAATTCTTTGTTTAGCTCTGTACTTTCTCAAACTGTTTGATTTTGTGGTCTTCCAAGGACAAGGTGCAATGCTTTGTAAAGATGGTGGCCTTAAATAAATAATGAGCAAGTTTAAAATAAATTTTTAAAGATAAGGATTGATGCATAAAAATGGCAGCTATTACTTTATTGTGAATTATAATGTGGCTAAGGTAAATACTGTCTGTCTTCTTATTTTTTTTTTCTTTTTTTCTGAAGCCCTTGGAGCTTCCCTCTGGCCTGTTGTCTTAGGTGTTTGCCACCCACCAAGTTCCTGTGCGTGAGGGAGGGATAAGCCAGCAGGCAGATGACAGGTTTTTTTCTTATTAAAGAATTAACTGTAATTATTAATGTGTTTGAATAAAATCATATATTGCCCAAGGAAAGGTGAGCATACTACAGATGTCAAGTTTTCTACGTCTTGTTTTTTGAGAATAAAAAATGAGCTAGATTGGGCATAGTATTACCAGAAGATCCTGCAATACCTCTACTTGGCATATATCCAGAAGATATTCCATCTGGTAACAAGGACACATGCTCCACTATGTTCATAGCAGCCTTATTCATAATAGCCAGAAACTGGAAAGAACCCAGATGTCCCTCAACAGAGGAATGGATACAAAAAATTTGGTATATTTACACAATGGNAGTTGGCCATCAGTGGGAAGAGAGGCCCCTTGGTTATGCAGACTTTTTATGCCCCAATACAGGGGAACGCCGGGGCCAGGGGGTGGGAGCGGGTGGGTAGGGTAGCAGGGCCGGGAGGGGGGAGGATATAGGGAACTTTCTGGATAACACTTGAAATGTAAATGAAGAAAATATCTAATAAAAGTTGAAAAAAAAATGAGCTAGAAAGAATGGCTTTGGTCTTCAGAAAATTTGTTTTTTAAAAACATCGTTTGTTGCTTTCTTTTAAACTATTGGATCTTAAGGCAGCTTTCAGCTTTCTGGAGGAAAGAATCTGGAGAGAACTGCACTTTGGCTAATGTTCTCGTGCAAACCATTCATAGTTTTGATCAGCATCGTTGTAATAAGAACTAGAGACAGCTTACTGTTTCGCAGCTGAATGATACAGGGGCTAATTCTAGCACCCAGCAGTAAATTTAGCCTACTGGGACTACAGTTCCTAGAAGTTTTCAGACTGTAAGTAAGCCTTTCATAGAACACATAGCATCCTCTTAACCTGTCACTTACAACTGTGATTTTCAAAAGAGCATAATAAATTAGAAATGATTCGGTAGACATCAGGGAATTTCTGTGTCCTCTGTTTTCTCTTCCTTTTCAGTTTCACGTCATCAGCTCTATGAAGGAAGGGACCACAGACTGTTCATGCGTCTTCTATAGCTCTTTTAAGTGTTAGATTGAAAACTTAACTTACTCCTACCAATTGAACGGAGATAAATCATTTTCTTGCACCTCCCAGAGGTCCCTTCCCTCTGTCAATGCAACCTATCACCATTTGGTTCACGGTACTTAATGTGAAATTAATCTTTTGAGTGGGGGAATCTTTGGGGTAGGTAAAAGGATACAGACTTGAAAATCTATTTGAGATTTTCCAGTCTTGTGTTTGCTTTTTATTATCTGTGCTTTGTTTTCTTTCCTGAGTGTCATTCAGTTTCTACATTGGTAAGATGGGATTTCTATTGATTGACTGATTGATTGAGATAGGATCTTGCTGGATGATTAGGCTGGTCTCAGACTCAGCTTAATGACTATTGAGATTTCAGGCCTGTGCCATGTTGCTGGGTCCTTAGTTGAGTATTTAAACAGATGTGTGTATTGAATATTCTGCTGGCTGGTATGTAAGTGCACCTTGTGTGTGCTTGGTCCCCGCAGAGGCCAGAAGAGAGTGTCTGCTTCCCTGGAACTGGAGTTACAGATGGTTATGAGCTGCCATGTTGGTGCTGGGAACTAAACCTAGATCCTCTGCAAGAGGGGCCAGTGCTCTAAACTGCCGAGTGTCTTTTCAGCCCTAAGATGGGGATCTAATTTCTATTCTGCAAGTTTGCTATAAAGCTTGTTGATAAGAAATTGTTCACAGGGACCATGGATGCAGCTTAGTCGGTAAAGTGCTTGCCCTGGGTTTGAAGCACTGTGTTAACAGGATGTGGTACGGCTACACATGTAATCTTAACACTCAGGAGATGGAGGCTAGCGAATCTGGAGTTCAAGGTTATGCTTGGCCACAACGATAGTTTGAAGCCAGTCTGGACCTGTGTAAAAAAAAAAAAAGACAAACAACGGAACAAAACAAAACAAAAAATAACATTCCCCCTACCCAAATTATGTCTGTCTGTCTGTATATGCCTGTCTTCCACTTTAAAAAGAAAGGACTTTGCAATCAATTCATCTTCTTCCAATAAAGTTGCCCACTGGCTAGCAATAAAGAGTCTACAGCTATATGAAGATTTTTACAACTGTGTCTACATATATTTCCTAGAGACCTGAGCCAGTATTTCCTCCTCGGATTCTAATCACCCGGCCTCCTCAGTTTTTCATTGCTATCTATTTTTCTCTGTCTGTTGAGAGAGGATCTTGTTACTTAGCTCAGGGTGACCTAAGATCGCCCTGCCTCTACCTTCTAGAATTATACATGTGTGCCACCTTGTACAGAAGACACTATCTTTTAGCCACTTATGACATATATTTAGTCAAATCACTCATCAGAGCTCTTAAGATGCCTGGCCTGTGATAACTTAGACCAGTGTGGGTGAATACACACACCTCCACTGTGCCCTATCCCGTCACTGTGGTATCTCCTTAGGTCATAATATAAAAGGGGGATTTCTTAGTTGTGTAAGATTATACAACTCATTCACATATTGAAAACTGAGTTTATACATATTAATGTATATGGCAGAGCGAGGAAGTGTGTAGGCCTTGTCTCCTGTTCTGCAGTGTTTTATGTTAAATCTTTAAATAGATGCTCCATATTGTTTTTAGAGCCAAGGTCATTAAAGTTTGGCTCTGCTGACATTTTGGCAGTGCTAATCATTTTTTTTTTTTGCATACTGTGGTGCACTTGGCAAGGTGACTGTTATTGACTGACTCATTCAGTGATGCTCAAAATATTTGTGACAAGATTGTTTCGCGGAATTAGGCAATCAAAGGTAAAACAGACACAGTCTGCATCAAATGTATTGTAAGTGTGCAGTCACAGATAGAAAGCAGATGCTGCCACAGAAGTGGACCTCTGACCAGCAAGATATATGCTTAAAAATGCTTACCAGCTACATGAATATACTCTACTCTGCATAACTGTTTGCTGGGCATTTCCATCTTCTTATGTGTTCCTTCATCCTGTGTTTCTTATGATTCATTTTAAAATGTATATACATGTGTGTGTGTGTCTGTGTAAGTGGCTGCCACATGTGTGCAAGTGCCCATGGAAGCCAGGAGAGGGTGTTGGGTCCCCTGCAGGCTCTTATGAGCTGCTCCACATGGGTGCTGCCAACTCTTAACTGGATCGCATCTCCAGCCCTGCTTTGTGTTTTGCCTCTCATCATTAGCAGCACCATCCCTGCGGTTGGCATTGTGGCAGCCTGGAGCTCATCTTTTGCAATCATCTTTCTTGCATATCACACCTAGGCTGCTGCTGGGTTCTACCTCTGTTGATAGTTTTCAATTGTACTTTGGTTCTGGTTATAGGATGCGTGGCTTCTATCACAAGAGTGTCTTCTTAACTGGCCATTTTGCTTCCAGCCACCTTCTGTTTCCTAATCCGTTCCCTAGAATGGGAGCTGTTGTTCCAAAAATGGCAAACCTTATCACACCAGTATATGGTTTAAAACTCTTTGGTGACATTTTAGGGCTCTAGGAATAAAGTGCAGATTCCTCTCTGCAGCTCACAGAGCACAGCTTAATGCGGGCAATGCTTATCTTTCTGGCTCAACACCTACCACCCCCCACATTCCACTTTATCCAACTACCTTATGTTCAACATGTGTCAACTATTTCAACAGTATGCTTTCTTAGAAAGTGCACAGCTGGAGAAAATGTTCTCAGGAGTGATAAACAAGGATATTGAAAGAAGGGACACCTAGAGTTCACATGAAGATACATTTTAATTGAAGTGCTTACAACTAAATGGATTATCATGGTAATTAAAAAATGATTGGATCCATTAAACCTAGGGAAAATTGTATTGGGTTTTGGAAAATAGTTTACACTGTAGAACATAAGAAAGGACTCTGTTGAACTCTATGTCTTTTGTTTGTTTGTTTGCTTGTTTCCTGAGATTACTATCTGGTTTAGAAAAGTCACCAGTCACTCTTCAAGTTTGACATTGTTTTCTAAATTACCAACGATGGTACATTTGTCCTTAGGAACATAGGTGGCTGCAGAGTTTCCTTAAACTGTGACTTTTAGTCAGTGGAATATGGTGACTCACAGGGGCTGTTTTCTGTTCTTTATGTAGACAAATCTCTGTTTTTATTATCCTAGGCTAACAAATGTGTTATTTGTAAAGTGGAGCATAAAATTTAACTTTGCTAACTTTTATGTCTGGCATGACAGCCCTTCATAACTTGGGACTGAGTCATGTAGGCCGTGCTTAGAGATGGATAGAGAGAAGTTTGTCATGCTGCTTTCGGCCATGCTGTAATAATTGTGGTTGGAAAATCTATTCTAATTTGGAAGTAAATAGATTTTTGGGAAACAATCAGTATTTCGGTGATATTCCTATTAATGATGCTTTATTTAGTGAAACAGCTTGCAAGAGATTCACTGGTTCATTTGATGACTTGCAGCCTTGCTTTGTAATGGTGTCAACACTACATAGACACCTTTCTTATGCTGCAGTGTCTCAATGATCAAAATTACCTTTGAATTTAAACTAAAATTTAGTGACAGTGAAAAAAGAAAAGCTTAAAACATTTTGTTTATGCCCTTTATATTCTTAAGTTGAGCATTAAAATGTCAAGTTTCAAGTTTTCCTTTCTTTTTTATTTGAATATATATCTTTGCTTAAATAAAATTGTATTTAACAGAGACTTCAAAATTCTTAGTGCTTGATGATTATACTTTAAAAATCAAGTACAGACTGAAAAATATTTATTCATGCTAAGTTAGAAGTTTAAAGATTTATTTTTATGTGTGTGTGCTTGCCTGAGTTTATTTTTACCACATGTATGCAGTGCCCTTGGAAGCCAGAAGGGGGCATTGGAACCCCTGTAACTAGAGTTGGAGGTGGTTGTGAGTCACTGTGTGGGTGCTGGTTGTCCAGCCCAGGTCTTCTACAAGAGCAATAAGTGCTCTTAACTATGAGTGATTATTCTGGTCCCTAAGGTGGAAGTTTAGATCAAATCTTTTTAAAATTCACAGGACTGCCATGTCCTGGAACTTTATAAAAAAAAAATCCACATTGTGATGTTAAATGTGTATGTATGGGCAGAGAGTGAATTTGCTGTGACCAGTTTCATAAGTATGTGCATAACTTCATCATTAAATATCCTAACCATCTCCAATTGTGTAAAAGCAGCTACTGAAAACTTTCATGTCCCTTTAAGAAACATCAAGAACAGATGAGAACAGAGTCTTTGACCATCCTGAAACAATCTACAAATAGTTACTACTTCCTTTCAAAAGTTAGAAATTCTATTAAATCTATTTCCATTATTTATAAGGGCTGCTAGCTGATTGTGTAATGACATGCCACATAGCACAAAGCATGATCTCTGATGCTACTGTTATGGTGTGCTTACTTAGTAGAAGGAAAAATAGCTAGTATTAGGAGAAGTGCTATAGTTGGGTTGCCAGATGAAGTACAGGATGCAGAGTGAAACTTACATAGTTTAATGTATGCCCTGTACAACTACTGTTCACTGTTTAAATAAAATTTAAATTTAATCAGTTATCCTATACTTCTGGTGAGTCTGCTGGCCCCCACGGTACGCGGTTAGGTAGATAGTCAGTAACAGTGAAGGAATAGTTTTTTTCTGATGTATCAGAAACTCTCCTTAAAGTTCCTCAGGAATCAAATAGTGTCTTACTCACCCAGCTAATGAGTCATTTCTGGAGCTGACATTTGAATCTAGTCAGCCTCAAGAGCTCTGCTTTGATGTTGGAAGTACCACAGCCGCCGATTTCAAGTTCTGCTCTGAGCCAAAGTAGCAAACTGTCCTGTGACTGGCGTAAAGAGATGGAGAAAAGTGCAATAGAACACTCAGAAGTAAAGCTTTGCAGCCTCAGCCCCTGGATTGCCAACAAAGTTTCCAAAACATGGTGGCAGGTAGCCTGGGTATCCATATGCAAAAAGAGTAAAACTAGATCTATAATTCTCACTCTGCATAAAAACCAATAATATAAAAGGTATTGTTTTCTTAATGTAAAACTTGAAACTTTAGAATGGCTAGAGGAAAATGGAGGAAAAACACTTCACGATGTAGGCATAGGCGCAGTTTTGGAATATTACCCTAGTTGTTCAGGAAATGATAATAAATTTATAAACAGGATTATGTGAAATTGGAAAAGCTTCTGCACAGCAAATGAAACAATTGCCAGAGAAAAGAAACAGCCTACAGAATAGAAGAAAATGCCTTGCCAGCTTTTTAATCAATTGGAGGTTAAAATACAGATTATATATAAAAAAATTAAAAAATAAAAAGCCACCCCAAAACTTAGTCAATAAATGGGCAATTAGATCAGACAGTTGCCAAAAGAAGAATTACAAATTACCCATAAGTACAAAAAGAAATCTCAACATCTCTAACCATCAAGGAAATACAAGCTTCAAGGACATGAAGATTCATCTTGCTCTATTCAGAATGGTGATTACCAATGATACAATAGAAGCTGGACAGGATGTACAGAGCATGGTGAGGGAACCCGTGTTCACTGCTGGTGGCAATGTAAATTAGTTCAGCTGTCATGGGAATCAGTAAGGTGCTTCCACAAAAACCCAAAAATGGATCTGCCCTATGATCCAAGCTATACCACTCCTATACATACACTGCCAAGGAATCTAAGCTCGCATACTACAGAGACACCAGGGTATCCTCTGCACTGTTATGGAATCAGCCTAGGAGCCCATCAAGAGATGAATGAATAAAGACACACACATACACACACAGTGGCGTGTTATTTGGCAACATTATTTGGCATGAAATTATGTAACTTTCAGGAAAATAGATGAAATTGGAGACTGGTTAACGTGAGTTAAGGGAAATAAACCAGGAGCAGAAAGACAGATACTATCATGCCTTTTCTTTTCAAAAAATTTTTATTAGATATTTTCTTCATTTACATTTCAAATGCTATCCCAAAAGTCCCTTCCCCCCTTCCCCCGCCCTGCTCCCCTACCCACCCATACCACTTCTTGGCCCTGGCATTCCCCTGTCCTGGGGCATATAAAGTTTGCAAGACCAAGGGGCCTCTCTTCCCAATGATGGCCGATTAAGCCATCTTCTGCTACATATGCAGCTAGAGACACGAGCTCTGGGGGTACTGATTAGTTCATATTGTTGTTCCACCTATAGGGTTGCAGACCCCTTCAGATCCTTGGGTACTTTCTCTAGCTCCTCCATTGGGGGCCCTGTGTTCCATCCTATAGATGACTGTGAGCATCCACTTCTGTATTTGCCAGGCACTGGCATAACCTCACAAGGGACAGCTATATCAGGGTCCTTTCAGCAAAATCTTGCTGGCATATGCAATAGTGTCTGCGTTTGGTGGCTGATTATGGGATGGATCCCGGGATGGGGCAGTCTTTGGATGGTCCATCCTTTTGTCTTAGCTCCAAACTTTATCTCTGTAACTCCTTCCATGGGTATTTTGTCCCCTATTCTAAGGAGGAATGAAGTATCCACATGTTGGTCATCCTTCTCGATTTTCTTGTGTTTTGCACATTGTATCTTGGGTATTCTAGGTTTCTGGGATAATATCCACTTATCAGTGAGTGCCTATCTAGTGACTTCTTTTGTTCATCATGCCTTTTCATATGAGATCTGGATTAGAGAATGTGTCTGTCTGTGAAAAGCAGAAGGAGAAGGTTTGAGAAGAGGCAGGAGCAGCCGGAGGAAAGAGTGGGATAGACAGGAGAAGGTAATGAACATGTATGAATATGATTCAAGGGCATTGGAAACATGTAAATAACATAAAAGCATCTAAAAAATAAGAACAGTTCTCTGAAATGGTTCCTCATACACTGGGGTTTGTATTGTAAAAGTACAATCAATTCTATGTTCCCCAATATTCCTTATCATCCTGGAGTTTTACATTCTAAAACCATCAAATACATTTAAATTTTGCAGTAAGTAATTCATTTAGTAAACAATTGATTTTTTCTTTTTTATAGTCTGTTACTTTCTCTCTTTGGTTTTGTTCTTCCTCCTCTCCCATTGTTCTTCACAGTTCTGCTGTCTTCCCTTGATGGATCTCTTCTGCCCAGACTGCCCTCTTCTCCTCTCATGTGTCAGGGTGTTCTGGTCCTTCTTCCCCACACCGTTAGGATCTCATCCTCTGCTCTTATGGTCACATTTCTACTCTTGCAACCACCTCACACTGAATATCCGTCCACACATATGAAAGAAAACATATGGTATTTGTCTCTCTGAGTGCTGCTTATTTTGTTTAACACAAGGAAGTTGGTTTTATTTAGCCTAAACCAGTCTCAAACTCACTAAGGTGACTTGACCTCCTGACCTCCCTTCCTCTACCTCTCTAGTGCTGGGATCAGTCATCTAGCACCATAACTAGCAACTTTGATTTCTTTAAGGCTGGGGAGTTTCCTTTTGTTTTTGACACCAGTCTCCACTGTGTAAGACTGGCTAGCCTGGGTCTCTTTGCATACCAGGCTGGCCTCAAACTCACAGAGATCTCAGTGCTTGGGATAAAGGAGGGTGTTGCTAGGCCTGGCCCTAACTTGAGAAAGTTTGAAGCACATGTAGATTTTTGATGTTCTATTTAAAGTGTCGTTCATTTGTTTTGCTAGATGTTTTTGTTTGCTGCATATTCCGACAGTGACTTCTTTTTAATTTTCTTGTTAAGGATGAATCAGTTTAGAACCAGGAGGAGCTGTATTTTTTTCAGTCTGGTTGATTTGTGGATTGAGTAGTTTCTGTCCTACCTCCTGTTGATGTCTATCATCCAGGACTTTGTGTGGCATGGAATAGAGTTTTTCCATGAGAACAGTGGTTCCCATTAATTTAATTAAATGATAATATAGTTTTTACACGTGAAATATCGAGGTAATTCCAGTTACCATAATAATTATTCTTAGTTTTCTTTTGCATTATACATTTTTGTTTCAAAATGTTTATTAATGGGCTAGCAAGTTGGCTCAGTAGGTAAAGTTTCTTTTCAATCCTGATGATATGAGTTTAATCAGATCCCAGGACCCATGTGGTGAAGGAGAGAATCAACCCTTACCAGTTGTCCTGTGATCCCCACAGACATGCTGAGGCACACACGTGCTTCACTCCCCAGTAAATAAACAAATGTAATAAAAGTTCATTATTTTAATATAATAATAAAAATGAAAATATTTGAATAAAAAATCAAGATTTCTTAAAAAATACCCTCTATGATAATCATGTAATTGAAATAAAGATGTTTTAAAAGACTTCTGTATTCTCTAGTAAATTTACAAAATTTGTAAAAAATCAACTAAATGTGTAGCACTGAAGGCCATTTATTAAGTTGCAGTTAAATACAATAGCAAAATTTGCTAACTTTCATTGCTAAGTATACCTCAGCTATTCCTAGTGGCCAAGCCCAGATCCTGTCTCATTCTGAGCCCACTCTGCCTCTGTTAGCAGCTCCTCACCAGTACCCTCCTCCCCACACCTGGCAACAACTGCTCTGCTTTCTCTCTTCATGAATCTGGTAAGGACGTTTAGAATTATGTTACAATTTGATATCCACTATTATTAGATACACCACAACAAAACGGGTAAGTTTGGAACTGGAGCCAAACCCTTCCCTTGGTTTACTAGTTTGAGTTGCTTGATTTCCCTGAATCTCTTTGCACACCTCTAAGAGAGAACTAATAATTCAGTCTACTGCTGGTAGGTTCCCTGAGACGAGGTTTAGAAGACATTGAGAGCGTGACAGGCATTTAATAAGAGACATTATCATAGCTACAGTCAAAATAGTAACTTTTTTCCTTAGTTAAACAAAGCTCTAGTGGTCTGACAAAGACCACTGTGAGTTCCTGGGACAGGTTGCTGTGTGTTGCTTTGTAATGTAGAAGTCATAAATGCTTAAACCAAATCTTAAAGTTTAGTTATGTCTATAGAAACATAATATATATATATACATATATATATGCATATGTGTATATATATACACACACATATATATATATGTATATGTATATATATATATATATATATATATATATATATATATATATATATATATATATAATTTTTGCAAATTTCAATAGAAAACATAAAAGGTGATTTAATTTAGTAATTTTATTCATGGTAGATTCCCCCATCATACTCTAGTTTTCCAGTTCAAATTACCCTCCTTCTAAACCCTTTATGTTCTCTTGTCTAGTTACTGTTCATCACCTCCATATTAGCATAAACAAAGGAAATAGAAAAAGATTTAACCTAAGTCAGTCAAGCTTTTGTTAGTGCAGATAAAACAGTTTTTCTCTACTCTCGGAATCAAACATTATCTTCACCCAAACAGTCAAGTTCTGTAACTTCGTCAAATTCATGTATCAGGTTGTACATTCAACTGTTTTTCATCTATCAGCCGATGTATCTGTATCGAGTAGTTTCTTAATGGATAGCATCAGTGTGCTGCTTCCTGTCTGTGAAGTTGGCACAGACTGAGTCATGTGGGAGCAGGAACCCTCAGCTGAGGACCTGCCTCAATCAGATGCCTGTAGACAAGTCTGTGGGATGCTTTTCTTGATGTGAGAGGGCACAGCCCACTGTGGGCAGTGCCACCCCTGGGCGGGTGGTTCTGGGTTGTTTAAGAAAGGTAGCTGGGCAAGCATGAGAGAGACGGGAGCTAGCAAGGACTGTCTTCTGTAGTCTCTTTATTCCCAGCTCTGGTTTCCCTTAGCAATGGACCGTGACACGAAGATAGAATAGATAAATAGAATAAATGCTGTCTTCCCCAAGTTGCTTTTAGCTAGTGCCTTATGACAGCAGCAAAAAGTTGCTAATGCAATTAGGTTTTCTTTGTTTGAGGGTTGAACAATGCTCTAAGTTTACTGGCCCCTCAGAATACCTGTGTTCTGATGTTCAGGGGTCAGTTGGGTATATTCCAGGGTAGCATTAGGCTACTGCCACTCTGAATCTGAGGAGAGGTTGGGATCCCCTAATTTAAATGAGGCTCAGGACAAAATGCCGGAGTATTACTGATGTAAAGGTTATCATGCACGTTAATGGAAACCGTGAGGGCACACCTTATAAATCATGCTTCCTAAACAGTAAGTGCATTTCAATGTCTGACAAACATTTATAGATGAACAGTAGTTTTCAGCTGCTACTCCTTCCTGTGTTCTCTGCATTAGTGATTTAAGTGTAGAGAGAGCATCAAGAATATATTAAGATTGTATGTCAGGCTCAGTCCATTTCAGACCCTATAGTTTCAGAACTTGTTTCAGACAGCTGGATGTTAATAACTACTCAGCCTGACTGCACTATAGGTAGGAATGGAAAAATGTGGCATGGTGAACCAGGACCAGGAGGGGCTGATGGAAAATTATCTAGTAATTCCTGGGTAAGAAACATTTACTGAGCTGAGTGAATAAATGCACAAAGTGTGACATCTTTAGCTAAAGTTAATGCCTTAGTCTTTGAGAATTTCACACATATTGCTGTGATGAGATACCATGACCATGGCAACATTTATCAAGGGAGGCCTTCAACTGGGGTTAGCTAATAGTTCAGAGGAGTAGTCTATTCTCATCATGGCATGGCAGCATTCAGACAGACATGGTGCTGGAGAAGGAATTCTGCACTGGGATCAGCAGGCAGCAGGAAGAATGAATGAGCCGCTGGGCCTAGCTTGAGCTTCTGAATCCTCAAAGCCACTCCCACTGACACCCTTCTTCCAATAAAAGTCACACCTACTCCAGCAAGGCTGCATGCCTTAATCCTCTCACATAACACCAGTCAAGATGAGCCTTTGGGGCTGTTTTCTTTCAAACCACCACAGTTTTCTGAGAAAGTGTCACAACTATTACAAAAGGTATACCAGTCTTAAAAAAAAAATCATAGGAATCATTTGGTCTGAGGTGATAGTTGAGAAAGACATATATACTGTCAAAATACAACACAATTTAATATTATCAGGGAAAGGAAATAGTGCTTGTGTTCAATGTTTGAAATTGGAGCTCTTTTTTTTCTAACTGCATTTTTCTAATCATTTCTCTCTTTTCTCTCTCTCTCCTCTCTCTTCCTTCCTTCTTTCTTTTCTTCTTCTGCCTTCTTTTCTTCTTCCTCCTCCTTCTTTCTTTTTCTTCTTGACAAGATTTCATGTAGCCCAAGCTAGCTTTGAACTTACTGTGTAGTTAAGGATGGCCTTGAACTCCCGATCCTTTTGCTTCTACTCTCCCAAGTGCTGGGATTGCTGGCATGTGCCACCACAAATGGATGTCCAACTGTGCTTTTCTGAGACTGAGAAAATGCATGGTAAAGTTTGAAGAGCATCAACCATTTTAAGCTCTGATTCCCGAGTGTCGATGTGCGGAATGTCTCTTTCCTCAGTGGCTGGAACTGATAGGCTGGGTTGAGATTGAAAATGTGTAGGACCTACAGAGGATTTAATTGAAAATGTGTATGTGTAGGACCTACAGAGGATTTAATTGAAAATGTGTAGGACCTACAGAGGATTTAATGGAGCTAGTGAGATGCTGATGCTTAGGAACTTCAGATCGCCCTGTCCTCTTGGTGCTGCTGCTGGCAGGCGTCTTTCACACCACACTCTCGGTTCCCTTGGCTATCTCATGAGATCTTTCTCATGAACGGCCTCCTCTCCTTACTTGATTAGGAGGCCCTGTGTATTGTGAAGAGCTTTTAGTGTCTCCAAAACCAAGCACTTAACCAACAAATGAGTCAGAAGAGGGCTAATGGTTTTCACTGCTAATATTTACATTTTACTTTGTAGTGGCAGAAAAAGAGAGACTTTGGTTATTTCCGCAGTTTCAGAGTTAGAGAGGGATAAAGTTGGGCTTTTCAGGAAACAAATGACTTCCTGACTTGAAAAGCTTTGGATCACAAAGAACATACAACATGCTTTTAGTTTTCTTTTAGTCAAAAAGGCATAACTTGAAAAATGTCTTTAAAAGCTTTCTATTTACATAAGGTACATCTATGCCATTAGGATATGAATTTGAAGCACCATTTAAAGGGAATGTGCGTCTATACACCACAGGCTGATCAAAGTCTGGCTTTAACCATGTGAGCATTAGAGGGCTTCTCGGCTCTGTGTTTACTTACAGAGAAGCATGCATGCAGCAGTAGAGGAGCCGGCTCAGCTGTGCATGCTTAGCGCCAGCTGGATTCACAGATCCCATGTTCAGGTGTAACTGGTCCATGAACTTTTTTCTCTGATGCATATAAAGGAGCTACTTTTTCTAGTGTGTCCATGTACATGCGCCTGTGTGTGCATGTGTGTGTGTGTGTGTGTGTGTGTGTGTGTGTGTGTGTTTGTGTGCTTGAGGAAAGTTGACACTGGGTATCTACTTCTATCACTCTCCACTTTATTTTTGAAGATGGGCTCCTGCTGAGTCCAGACCGTGCAGATCACCTGCTAGTCTATCTAGCCAGCTCACTCTAGTTTCTCAATTTTTTACCTTTGGGAATTCTCTTAAGTATCTACTTTATGTTTAAAATGTAACAACTGGTGAAATCATGAAGAAAACATTCCACTGCTTCAAGTTCATACACTGAAGATTATCTGTGGGAAAGGTGTTGCTAAATATAAATGACTCTTCTTAGTTTTTAAGGCTCCAAATGAGGTAGCCAACTTTTATAAAAAAGTCATACAGCTTGCTACGTTTTGTATTTTTATCAATACTACTCTAAATACGTACGAAGAAAAGCGTTTCCCAATCACACAATTTATTACTTGATCTCTCCCCATCAACTGTGTGCAGAGTAGTGCTTTAAAAGTTTTTGAAAACACCCTTTAGAAATAGACTCACGGTTTATGTCAAACCTGGACTTTAAGTGATGCTTCCAATAAACCATCTTAATATACACTACCAGAGCGCAGTGCATGATGGGATAAGACATTGTTTAAAGAAACAAGTTTTGTCTTTTTATTTCTCCAGGGAGTCTTTAAAGGCAGTTAGACTATTCAGAAAAATCACCCATACATTTTGTGAAAGCCTGCATTAGTAAGCGCTAACACTGCATTTTCATTTCTTTTGTGGCTTTAGCCTTTGAGAGAACAACTGGAAACACCTATTAGAGATGAATTCTAGGAAAATAAATGTGAACAGAAATTCAGATTGAATTTCTTTTTCTTCCCTGAAAGAACTGTTGAAAAGCTGGCAATGGAAGACTGTTTCCTTGTGTGCAGAAAATGTAACGTCATCTCCAAGTACAAAAGACTCCAGGTTTCCAAGGAAAGAATGTATCTTAGGAAGGGTGGAAATAAAATAGCTGGAAGCAAGGGCAGATTTCCTTATTTTACCTTGAAACGTGGCCGGATTTCTGAAGCAGAGCTTGCAATTTTCAGACGAATAACAATGATTGTTTGGTTCACTTTCTCTGGAATTTTTTTTTTTTTTTTGTATCTAAACTACTTTTCCATGTTTGTTAGCGAGGGGCTTCATTTTCATAGATTTTGCTGAACTGCACTGATTATCAAAATGCATATTGCATTCTTTTTGATGAGATTATAACTTTAGTATTATCAGTTGTAGAGATCTGTGTATACCAACCATGGCAGAAAGCAGCTGCCTCCAGGTTTGAATTTTGACATGGGTTTTGTCAACAACCTCAGCAGCTCATCTGTTCAAGCTGCTTTGCTCCGTGTGCTTGGGAAGCCTGAGGGTGGGAGGAAGCTTGGCTCAGCTTTAGGAGTTCCAAGGGGCAAGTCTTCCTCTTAGCACCATCTTCTATAGAAACAGGAAGGATAGACTTTCCCAAATGACATGTGCAAAGGATGGAAGGACAGGACCACTGCCATGGTTCAGGGTCCAACTTACAAATTGTTGCTTTACTTAAATGAACGCCGTACGTGGAGCTTAAAGGGACCCACCACCCTGCTCCCTTTGCAGCCTCTGTGTGATTTTGTAAGTTGAGACAGATTCTCTCCTTCTTTGAAGCTTGAATAAAGAGGTTCAGCTGGCCTCCTAGTAGAAGAAGATCATGGGAAAGCTGCCACACATAACCACAGAAGTAGATTTCAAAATGTAGCTAAAGCCAGAAGTAAACTCCAGAAAGGTTATGTGTTTATTTATTAATTTGGCAGACTGGCCTTGAGCTTACTTTCCTGCTTTCCTACTGAGGGTTGAGATTACAGGCATGCACACCACTCCTGGGTAAGGATAACTACAACCACCATCACCACCACCACCATCACCACCATCTCCTCCTCCTCTTTCTCCTCTTTAAACCTCCAAACTTTACTACTGGAACAGTGTTAGTTTTATGGGAATCTGAGCAGAAAGTGTGGAGCACCCATTCAGCCTTCTCTGACCTTCCTTTGCTCCCAGCTTCTCCTACATGTGTTATAATTGATAAGCCAGTATCAATAAGTTGCAAGTTGAGTTTCAGAGTTTGCATTAGGAGCTGTTGCTGTTGTTCTCCGTGCCGTGTGTGTTTACTGTGTGTATAGCCTTTCTTTTCCCAGAATGGTGCAGTTGCATAGATTTTCATACTAGCTTCTCTCATTTAGCAATAGGCATTTGTCGTTATCTTTTGTAGCATACGAGCTCATTTCTCTTTAATCACTGGCTAGATTATATAGATGTGCACATAGGATCCCTTATATACATGCACTAGATTGTTTCTACATCTATCTATTGTATGGTATCTTGATTATTTTCACATTTTGGTAACCATGAATAGAACTATTATAAACATCTTTTTCTCTTGCAGGTTTTTTTTTTTTTGTGTGTGTGTGTGTGTTAGCATAATGTAGTTGCTGGATCAAATGATAAGAACATGTTTACTTTTATTAGACATTTTAAGGCTAACTTTCTCCTCTAAATACTTGTTGATTTAAGTGGGAAAAAAGCTAAAAGTATGCTGACCTCAACAATCATGAGCCTTAAAGCTTGGTCTGTTGCCAATGCATTATCTCAGCCTTACTAGAGGCCAATAAGGAAAAATTTCCTTTTCTCCTGGATATAGGCTTGAGACTATATTCCTTAAAATACTGGGCATAGAGAAAACAAGGGGCCTCTCTAAGTCCAGGAGGTACTGTTTGACCTCAGAGGAGTTGAGACTACCTATTTGAAGTACTTGACTTTTGTAAGTATGGCATATTTAATGTCCCTGCCCCAACCCTCACCTTCTCCAGTATCTTCTCTTTGTTTTTTATGCCATGACAAACCTCTGCCTGTCCCATTACCCCCAGTCCATCCATGTCTGAGTGACTGCTTTCAGCTCCAGGCCTCCATGGAGTTCAGCAGAGAGCTGGCACTGAAACCTTCCTCCTGAGTTCAGCTCCTTGCTCTGACTCTGAAGCTCTGCAATATTCTCCCGATTCTATTTCAGTCTCATAGCTCTCTCATCAGACATTGCATTAGCATTAATAAGCCATTCAGTACCAGCCTCAGAGCTGTTCAACCTTGTTAACAATGACAATACTCATCTTTGTCCCTGTCAGCCACTCTGTGGGTCTCTCTAGCAAGCTCTGCATCCCCCTTCCCTGTCCCTGACTTGGTTCTGCCATGTGAATGTGCACTCTCTCGATTTTGCTGTCATGGATTCCCCAGTCTTCCAGCCTAGCTGAGTCTTTTTGGGTCGTTTACCACCAAACTCTGAAGTGTTTCTTCTTTTGTTCTTATTCCATTTCTGTTTCATCAAGTTTCTTTACATTCACCCATGACATGCATTTCTGTTTTAACAGTGCTAAACATTAAAGAATAGGAAAGAATCCAAGTTTGTTAATCCTGGTATTCATGACACTTTATCATCTGACTTTACCATAAATGCCCATACTTGTATTTTCCTACTCCATGCTCTCTCTCGCTCTCTCTCTCTCTCTCTCTCTCTCTCTCTCTCTCTGGAATATATGTGTTGTGTGTGTGTGGTATGTGTGTATGTGCACATGCATGTGCGTGCTTGCACACACATGCACACGTATGTTTTATTAAGGATGAAAGCAGTTTCTTCTTATGTGGTTTTTGTGGTCATGATCATGAGAGAACTGTGTCGAGAAGGATTCTGGGAATCAGAATTAGCTCATCAAGAGAGATTGCTTGTATGTCTTTCACCAATGTGGAAGATGCCATGCAGGGACTATGCATTAGCCAGGTATTACCAGGGTATTGCTACATAATTTCCCTTTCTGATTATGTAAGTGTGTGTATACGTATGTTTATGTATATAAGTGTATGTATATGTATATGTATGAGTATATATGTATTCCTCAAGGTTCGGGGCAAGTGTTAATCACTAGAGAGCCCTTTCCCCTCTTTCTGCTTTTCTCTAGACAGTGACTATCATTGTAGACATTCCCCTCCATGAGGGTTGAGCACATGTGCTCCCTTTCTCACTGTGACTCCTCCAAGGCTCACAGTTGTTTTGGGGCAGGGTCTCACTCTGTAGATCAGGCTGACATAGAACTCACAGATGGCCTCTGCCTCCAAAGTGCTGGGATTAAAGATGTGCATTACCACACACAGACAATGATTTTAATTTTTTCTTTAGTTTTATTTTACTGTTGACTCTCTCATCTCTCTCTCCCTTTTTCTCTCTCTCTTGTCTTTCTCATTTCTCTCTGTTTCTGTCTCTCTGTCTCTGTTTCTGTCTTTCTCTGTTTCTCTCTGTCTGTTTCTGCATCTGTCCCTGTTTCTGTATCTCTGTCTCTGTCTGTCTCTGTCTGTCTCTGTCTCTGTCTCTGTCTCTGTCTCTCTCTCTCTCTCTCTCTCTCTTTCTCGGTGCGTGTATGTGATTGTGCTTGTGGTTGCATTGACCACGGAGTCCAAAGAGGGTGTCAAGTCCCTAGAACTTGAATTACAGCCAGTTTTGAGTCACCAGTTGTGGGTTCTGGGAACCAAACTCAAATCATCAGCAAGAACAATATTTGCTCTTAGCCAGTCAGCTATCGTTCCAGCCTTCACAGACAATTACTAAATATCCTATTTTGTTTTATATAATACTTTACAGATAGTAAAATATTTTTGTACCAATTTCTAGCAAGTTACTTTTGTTAAAATGAAACTGGCATTCCATTTTAAACATGTAAAATACTTTAAGTTAGCATATGAAATAGACTTTATTATGGATTTTCCATACATTGTACTTATTTGCCTCCCACCCCCGCCCCTGGCTCCTGCTGCTCACTTCTGTCTCTTCTTTCTGGTCCTTGTCTCCTCTCCAGTGTTCCTCCTCCACTTTCATGTCACAGGTACTCTGTCACCTTCCTTCCTCTTCTCCCATGGCTTCCTTTAGTCTCACAATCCACCCCCATACACACAAACTAAAGTGCAGGCTCTATTATGAAAGAAAACAGGCAGTAATTATCTTTTTGAGGTTGGCTTATTCTGAATAAGGCAATGATTTTGAGTTTTCCAGTGTGTGTATGGTTTTATTCTTCTTCACTTCTGAGTGAGCTTCTGTTGTGACAGTGTCCCACATATTTTTTTATCTGTTGTATGTAGATGGCCACTCTAGATTCTTACCTCTTTGCTATTACAACTAATGCACAATGGATGCTCGAGTGTCATTTTGATGAGTAAACCTTAATCAAAATAGAATCTATAATTATATATTGCATAACATACATACATATGACCATGCATGCACATGAGCACACACAAATCCCATGTGTAATTTAGCTTACTTATCAGTTCCATTATTAAAACATATGTCATGGAAATTAATCCCTAAGGATTTCTGATGAACACTCCAAACTTTTAGGATTATATGTCTAAGATTTCAGAATAACATGATTTTCACACAGTAATAGTTTGGAAAAGCTTTTAATGTAATCATGTTTGGAAATGCAGGTTTGTTGTTGGGGTGAATTTCATCGTGTATCCTGTGCTTACAACTCTGTGAATCCCAAATGACTGGCAATGCTTAGATTCAACAACTCACTCCAGTTGCCCCAGGAACAAAGGACTATGGCTCATTTGCAACACAGAAAGTGAGGGATGTATATTTCTGGTCAGTACAAGGACAGGGAGTTTAGCCTTCCTTACTGCATTAGCTTTCTGTCACTGTGATGAAATTTCTGATGCAGGCTTCTTAGGAAGTAAAGAGTTTTATGTTAGCTCATTGTTCTGGAGAGTGGGTGACCCCATTAATTTTGACTTCTCATGAGGGTAGCTTATTGTATGAGCCAAGAGCACATTTGAGAGCAAAATATATCTGCAACCAGAAGTGGGGGTGGGGTGCTGAATGGCGGCCCAAAGTCTCTTTTGCAAGTACCCCAT